>WYDI02025116.1:36287-53242 GCA_009867235.2 Psittacus erithacus | reverse complement strand
TTTGATGCAGCCCAGGATACGGTTGGCTTTCTGGGCTGCGAGCTCACACTGAAGCCGGCTCATGTTCATTTTCTCATTGACCAGCACCCCCAAGTCCTTCTGTGCAGGGCTGCTCTGAATAAATGGTCTTGGTTGTGAAATTTCCAGAAATGTGCAGGAATTAGAAAGATGTCCCCAAGAGGAATGGGTGCACCCAGCCATGAATATTGTCTACCTTGGGAAGAGCCCATTTCGATGCAGTAAAGCTGAAATGCTTGGGCATTTTTGTTAGAGACAGAACTGCTGGAAATAGCATGCCTGTGGGTAATGCAGAAGTGATTCCCAGGTGAAATTTCAGAGGGCTTTTGTCTTCTGAGCAATGGGTCCATTGGAACAGATCAAATCTGGGCACCTAAATCACATGCAATAAGGGCCTAAAGTGGCAAAGAGATGTTTGTGTGTACTCTTAGTTCAGTATAGATATTGACATCTTCCTTCTCCCACAGAACACCATGCAGGTCGTTCCTGTGGCCCTGCATTGCTTTGATGTTTCTGTTGAGCCTGAGCCTAAGCATGCAGCTTGGTTCCTCTTCTTGTGTTGTTAGTGCTGCTGCGTTGCACCAGGCAAACAGAGTTTGTGTCATTCTGAGGAATCTTCTCTCTTTTGCTCAAATGGTTGGTACAGCTTCTTGAGGGTTTGACTTGCAATTTTTCTTATGGGTTTTCATCTTGTTTAATTGAAATCCAAAATAATGACCAAAACCCCAGTACTTAGAATCATAGAATA
Source organism: Psittacus erithacus (assembly GCA_009867235.2). Lineage (NCBI taxonomy): Eukaryota > Metazoa > Chordata > Aves > Psittaciformes > Psittacidae > Psittacus > Psittacus erithacus. The sequence continues at coordinate 52,476 of WYDI02025116.1, read as the reverse complement.
GTTATGGTTGGAAAGGACCTTAAGATCATCTAGTTCCAACTCCCTTGCCATGGAAGAGGACACTTCACACTAGACTTACTTCATATAATGACGATACTCCATATGCAGTCCAAAGACTGTTTTCAGATGTGTTTATAAAATATGTTAGGTAAAAATCCCAAACCCAACCAAGCTAACCATTCAAACAGCCTCAAAAAGGTTTTAGTAATCCCTGTAGGTGTGCATTTTTCCTGTGCTTGTTGAAGTAAGAACCCATGTGGCTACTTTGAACATCAAATTTTACTTTCTTGGCAGGGAATTATTATGGTATTTGACAACTATATTTTGACAACCTTTGGAGTTATTTCATAAGTAGATGAAAAAAAATTATATTGTTGTTGGCCTTTCAAGTGAAGGGGAAATTTTGCCCCAGTAAAAAAACCAACAAAACAACCCCATTTTACCCCACAATATCCTTAATGTTATCATAAAACTGAGGGGAGTTTTCCCTAATTTCCCCCATTTTCCCACAGCCTACTTTCAAGGAACAAGGTGTCAAAGCGATTGGTAGGTACTTTACATATATATACACACACACACACGTATCTGTATATACAGAGCTATCTAGCTTTAACAGTAATAACTCAAAGGAGAAAAGAAGAGGGAAGAGGATGGAAGAATTCTCTTTATTTTATTTTTTTTCTATTGAGAGAAAATACAACCTCAGGACTATAGTCCCCAGCAAAAGCACTTCAGAATTCCCTAGCTGAGGAATGGAGATTTAATACTCAAAAAGCACAAACAAATTTCCACAAAATGTCGAACCAGGAGATGATCTCTCTCCCCAAAGAACTACTTCTGAAATATAAAACAAGAGACAGAGGATAAATATATGTGCAGACAGTGGAAGAAGTACACAGTTCAGAAGTACACAGCTTCTGTGTACTTCTGTGACCTAAGCACATCAGCAAACTGCTGGGAATCCTTTCCTTTTCTTTAGCTTCCCCATCTGTATATGTTTTTAATCCTATCATTCCACAATCATAAGATCAGAATCACAGAATGGTTTGGATTGGAAGGGACCTTAAAGTTCATCCAGTTCTAACCCCCTGCCACAGACAGGGACACCTTCCACTAGACTAGGTTGCTCCAAGTCCTGTCCAACCTGGCCTTGAACACTGCCAGGGATGGGGCAGCCACAGCTTCTCTAGGCAGCCTGTGCCAGGGCCTCACCCCTCTCACAGGGAAGAACTTCCTCGTAGTATCTAATCTAAATCTATCATAGTTTGCTGCAGTCTGTTTTGAAACAGGAATTTTGGACTATGCAGTGGCTTTTGCTGTGGCATCCAAGGGCTGCACAGGCATCTGTGTGGAGCCAGCTTTAGAGTGGTGAAAAGATTGGCCATGATTTTACTCCACGGTCAATTCTGCACAAGAATTTGAGTCCCTCAGGAAGTGATAGAATCTTGCAGAGGAAAGAGAAAACCACACATTTTCCTCCAGCACCACTTTTGAAAACATTTTATCTTTCACTACCTTTCAAGCTGTATAAACCCACAGCATTGTTATTGCAATGGTCTTGGACCTTCAGGCAGGTTGGTATTGTTGCACTGAGTGGATTTACCAGCAGAGGTGAAATACTGCTGGGGTGTTGCTCAGATGATTTGCACAGCCAAATGTAGTTCCATCTTCTGGGACACTGGAAAGAAACAGAATTTATTGCAAGAAAAATCAAAAGGTTTGATTTGAGGTTTGGAGGAAAAATACTGATTACAAACATCACCTTTTTATTGACACAAATTGCATCCTGGGTAAGCCTGTTCCCCAGTCCGGGTGGCATATGGTAAACTGTCACTTGGGAAACAAGTAAGCTGCAGAAAAAGTGGCTGTTATCTATTAGAATTCTGAGAATAGATCATAGAATGGATAATTCGGTTGCTATTAGTCTGATTTCACACGTCATCTGTCCACTCTGAACTAAGATGATTCTACCTGGGTGAAAATAGAGAGAGGAAGAATAAAGTGTGGTCCCAGGGGACAGGGTAGCAGCCTTGTGTGTGCATCTCAGGCAGTGCTGGTGGGGTGATGGCATACATGGGGAGGATAAGCACAGCAGCCCAGCTCCAGTTCTGGCTCCACACACCCCTTCAGTTAATGTGCCTGGAGAATGTTGTGTCTCTCTGGCTGTAAGGTGACGTGGCAGTGGAGGAAATCCCCCTCCCATGCCCCTCATGCAACAACATGGTTATGCAGTGAGCAGCATGAGGGAATTACCTGTTTGCTGGAGCTGGCTCCTCCACCATGCAGCTCTTGGAGGGGTGCGCTCTGATCCTGCAGCTGGTCAGGAAAGCAGCACTGCTTTCATCAGCAGGGACTAAAACACTTCTCGTTTTGCTTTCTGTATCGTGCTCAGGGCCTTTGCAGATCCATTGGGAAGGGCGAGGGTAGAGCAGAGCTGTCTCTGCCCCTGCTTAGAAAGCACTATTGATTCCAGGGCATTATAATCAGGCCTGGTCCTGACACTCCTGGCAGGGCTTATGGGCATTTTCAAGTTTATGCTGGGTGATATAACAAGGGCTATAGCTTGGAGTTCTTACCTCTAGATTTCAAGGTTTCATTTGCTTCCTTAGGCATTCTTGTTTTCAGTAATTTAGCCTTCTTATATTGTTAATTCACTAAAAAAATCACATTCTAACCAGTGGTTGCATTATACCTCTATGCATACATGCTGATTTAGAATTAATAAAACCTTGATTATGTACCATGAACTAGGAATGTGGTTTTGTTTGTACTGAGATTTAGGTGGAAATTTGTTTCTGTACTTCTTTTATCCAAACTATTTTTTTCTTTCGCCTTACTGCCGTAAAAGATGCTATGTGCTGTGTGAGCAGTAATATTTAACTGTGACAGAGCAAATTAAACAGGGATTTTCAGCTGTACATACAGCACAAATGAGGCACACAGTTCATCTACATGTTTGCAGGCAGCCGCAGGGTTCTTAATACTTTTGGTTTAAATTATGCAAGTAAGAGTGCAAGGCTGTTAAGGAGCAGCATTGGCTCATGAATTACAGTTTCCCTCTTAGCTGCAGATTGTGAGGAGCCATCTCTGCCCAAGTACTCCAAAGCAGACATTTCTCCAGAGTAAGCTGAGGAAAACAAACAAACCGGGCAATGAGCTGACGGTTTATAAAACCTGCATGGATTTTGTAATTAAACATAAACAAGAAAAAGAAATGACAGGTTATTAGTGCAGGTTTTGGGAAAGCAGCACAGCTGGGAGCAGGGAACGGCTTGCAGGGAGAGCTGCAGGGGAAGGCTGGGGGCAGCAGGGGAGGAAATCAGCGGGTGCATGCGCAGTGGGGTACAGGACATGGAGAAGCAGGCTGTGGGGTGGGGTTGGCAGGCTGGGGGGTAGGCTGGGGACAGAAGTGGGGTGGTGTAGGGGTACAAGCTGGGGCAGCTATGGGGTTGTGAGGGAACAGTCGGGGGATAGTAGTGAGGCTGTGGCTGGGTGGAGAGCTCACTGTGGTGGGGGCTTCTGGAGGCAAGGATGGGCAGAGGAATGCTCCTGCCCCACTTCACCACCTGCTCTGCCCCATAATAGAACCAGCTATTCCACAAGCCCCTGCCATGGGGAGATGGTAGGCGCTGTGCCCCAGGAGGATCTGGTGGGGAATGAGGCATGAGTCCCTGACCTGGACACCTTCAGTGGATGCAGGGGAGCCTGTCCTGACCCTGTATGGGGGTGTAGAGGAGAGTCCTGCCTGCATCACTTCTCAGACCATCAGTGAGGTGGCAAACAGGAGTCTGCAGACACATCTAGTTTGGGGTGAGAGCTCAAAGAGCTCTGGCACAAATCCTGAAGTCTCCTGCTCAAAAATCTAAGATCAGCATTAATACAGAGAATAAATCAGTAAATGGGGTAGAAAGACAAATTTCAGATATATGCCCTGAAACAACAAAGAGGTGGCTAACATGACAGGCATCACATCATGCCAGGAATAAACCCACATACAATAAAAAATAATTAAAATGAGAGAGAAAACCAGCTCTATATAGTCACTGAATTTATCCTCATTATCTTTGATTGCAAGTCAAAGCCCTGTTTTCCTGGGTATGGGTGCTTGCTCTGCAGTGGTAGTGGGGTTTACACTTCGGCAACCCTGCTGTGGATTGCAAACTGGAGAAGCTTCACCAACATCCAGTATCTGGAGCTACAGGCTACTTGTCTCCTGAAATGGCCCCATTTGTCCTTCAACCTCTCCTTTTTCATATAAATGGTAAGAAGAATGCTTTCTTTTCTCTTGTGCCTTGCTCAGATGATGAAAACTTCAGGAAAGCAGCTGTCTATCTCTCTGTGTATGCACAGTGGTGAAAGTGAAGGTCTTCTAAACCTGGCAGAGGCCTTCAGCTAAATCAGAAAATGCCTTAAACTCTTATTCTGCTGGGGATATTTTCCTTCCAGACCAGACTCCAGCATCCTCTCCTCTGCTGGCAGCTGGGATAGGTTTGCACTTTGTGAAGCAGACAGAATGGGATTAAGCTCAGCACAGCTAGGAGCTGAAAACGTAACCTCAAAGCAAAGCCTGGCTCGTTACATCTCCCACCAAAACCAGAAAAGCAATACAGAGCTGGACTTTCAGTAGGCATGAACAATGTCAGTAGGCAATATAAAATCCATTCTACTCCATATTATTCGATTCCATTCTATATAAAAGGTGCCTTTTCCTTCCTGTCCATTACCCCTATGCTGCCCATTCCTGTTACACTGACCTATCTGCACTGCACTGGAGGGCATCTAGAGGAATGTGAGGCTCCCTGCCACTTCCTTTTGTTTCTCCTATGTGGCTTTATCTGCAGTGTTGCAGAATTTAGTTCTTTCCTAAAGCACCAGCTCACCAGTTCTTAAGATGTTGTGAGCTTTTTACTCCACAATGCTGCTTTTCAAAGGTTGCTCTAAATCCAAAGCAAACCCTTCACTTGTAGCATCAAGCTTTAAAACACAAATCCTAAGGACTTAGATTTCAGAAAGAAAACAGTAAGTCCCAAGAGTTACTATTGTTTTTGTAGATCCAGTGACTTCAAGCCAATTTAATGAACATTGGCAGTCTTTTGACCTAATTTCACACACTTAGAAGTGGTTTTATTTCTGACTTTATTTCTGAAGAGCTACACAGTGCTTTTAGTTTCCTACCTTTAACCTGGATTTTTATGTTTTTATGGGTTTCAAAAGGGAATTTACAGCAGCACTAAGCTAGTGCTTTTGGAAGTGGGGGATTGAAGGAGAAGTGAGCATAAAAGTATAGATTGTGTTGGAAATCTGCATCCTACTTTAAAATGCAAGTCCATTTTATGTTTTGAAGTTCTCCAAAAGAGAAAATGTTAGGAACCTGTAGCATGGCATGAAAGTAACTAGAAATATATACAAATCTAAAATAGAAATTACAAGTATAAATGACAAAAGTATTTCTTAATGAAGGCTCTCAGTATCCCTGGGTTACTGCCAGCCTTCCAGATATGCTGTGAGCTGCCACTGCTACACCCTTATCCTTCAGCTTCCAGCTGAGAGTTCTCTTTATAAGGCAGTTTTCAACAGCTATTGACCAATTATTAAGGCTTTGTGGGACCCATTTGTGTGTTGGAGCCAGTGCCTCGATCCATCTCCCAGAAAATCATCTTGTTTTCAAGCAGTGATGGTATCTAAACGGCATGCTGTACACTCATTCCCTAAAACACTGGTGTGGAATAATCTTGTGGAGTCTGCAATAAAGCTGAATGTACAGAGGGTTAATTATCTTTCAGGAGATGGGAAATGTCATAAGCAGTTGGCTGCTCACTGCAGTGGGAAGAGCTCAGCCATCATGTCCCTCAGCTCAGCAGACATTTGCTACCTGAACTTTTGCTGTTTTCCAGCTTTTCCAAGCCTTCATCAGGATTGGAAACCACCAGCCCACCTGCACAGATGCTGAAGGGGCAGGTGCTTAAAGAGATCTGCATTGCGTTGGACAAAGCCCTTCCAGTTCAGCTGCAGTGAAGCAAAATGGTGAAGTCCCCAAATGCTGGAGCTTCTTTGAGCTTGTGGTTGCTCTTTGAGGCTGCAATGAACTGGCTGGTGCCGTGGCCAATGCTGATGGCCAAACGTGATCAGGGAAGAAATTTGGCATCATCTTGTCACACCTGTTTGTCACTATTAAAGCTGATGTGACCGTGATAGAAGGGTAAATGAGCTGGAGTCTAGCCTGCTCATCAGCTCTCAAAGCTCATTATTTCTAGAACTAGGAGTTCCAGAGAGTTCCTTGCAGACAGGTTTCTTTGGGAAGGCAATGTCATCTGCTAGTTTGCATTGTGGTCACTGGAAAAGCATGTGGCCACACGTTTTAAAAAGAACATGTAATTTTTATAATCTTACAGCTCTGTGCCTTATCTTGTGTTTAAAATGGTTTCAATAAGTCCTTAAAAAGACTTTGGTCTAGTTAAGACTTCATAATTGCAAGTTAATGCCCTACACTGTTTCAGGTAGAGACTGGCAAAAAGCCAGCCTGCTGCCAGGCACCATGCAGAGGACCCCTTTTCCTGCAGCTGGTTGAGATATTTCCTGATAATTGACATTCAAAGCAAGAAATTCATGCTCAACCAAATAAAGAGAGTTGGATTAAAGTTTTCATGGGATTATTCCTTTCAGCTGGCAGTGGAAACACTGCCTTTAATAGGCAATGCAGCAGATTTTGATTTGGAGGGCTCTTTCACAGCTGAAATCTAGTGCAGGGTCCCCAGATGAAGTTGAAATGGGAATGAAGGCAGATTTACTGAGATTTTTACAAAAGAAAGGACGCTGCATCAGCTTGGTTGGTTATCACAAATACAAAAGATACAGGATGAGGATCTCTTTTCCTGCTTGGCCTTAACAAATGCCGTCTGAAAACATCCTACCTCCTCTGAGCATCTCTCCCAATCCCTTTGAGTTGTGCTTCTACAACAGGTAAGAAGAGGTGCTTGCTATAGCATATTCCAAATTTATGAACAACAGCCTTAAGATGGCAGAGGAGTTGCTTCTGCTGGAGAGTGTGAGCTATTTGTTTGATGCTGCCCAAGAGCTGAATATTAATGTTAACAGGGATTAAAGAAATATGTATTCCAGCTTCAGAATTTCACATTAGTAATTCTGTTTGTAAGCTCTCAGGTTAGTGAGGAGTTTAAACGGCTTCATGTGGTTGGAATGGTATGATATTATCCCTTTAGAACAGCTTTAACAACATCAGTTTTTTCCAAAAGTGTAATGGGGACATGTTCCTGAAAGGTTCCTTGTTTTATTAAATATGTCTTATAATAATTGTTGGGCTTGTTCTAAACAAACACACCAAAAAAGGCAAATTACCTGCTAGTAATTAGAGTAGAAACTCTGTGTTCCTTTTGCTTATTTGAGCTCAGAAAAATGTTTCCTGAGGAGACCTAATGAGCACGGTATGACAGAAGACATGGTGAAGTGCTTTGGAAATGTGCTTTACCAGGTGGAGCTGGGAAAACAGACTAAAGATGTTGCTTGGCTGTGGCCCTTAAGTAAGTAAATGTGGAGAACACTTCTGTTGTAGGAGATTAGTTTAACCCTGTAGGCATAGGCAAAACATGGTGCAAAGGATGTAGCAGGGAGGAAGCATCCAGAGAAACTGGGGTAAGAGAGTGGAAGAGTAAAAACCTTATCCCTTCAGGTCTCCAAACCGAAAAAAGAAAGGAGTTTAACTCTGCTTTGGTGGGGCAACTGTTTGCATTTATCTCTGTTATCTTCGTGGGCTAGTCAGAGGAATGGGAATGACTTCTCTGTGTTTCGTGGAAAATTATGGCTCATTCAACTGCAAGTCAAACCTTCATAGATATGTAGCAAAATAGCCGTTTGTTCTGCAGAGTAAGGTTTTATAGTTTATTGTAATTGGCACGTGAAGATGCAATAGAAAGATACACAGCTTTTGCTAATTTATCTGGCTCTTGCAATTTTTCTCCTGCAAGCTGATTGTTAAAGCAGTGCAGTGGCACCTTCATTAGCTACCTTTGAATTTTCCTGGGTAGATGTGAGAAAGCAAACATCATGTGTGTTGGGAGCAGGGGAAAGGGATTTTGTTTTCTTTTCATATTATTTCAGGCAGTAACCTACAAATGAGGATGGGAATTGCTTTTTTCCTCTCCTATCGCTGAACACAGACCAAATGCAAGATCCTGAATGCACCTGCAAATCCTAAATTTCCATGTCCCATTGCCACTGGAACAATATGTAGGGAAAGATCTTGGTGCATCTGCAATGACTGTGCAATGCTCTGCAGCAAAAGGAGGATAGAGACACTCCTTTTGGAAGGTCTGAAAAAGACCAGACCAACACTATTGGTCTGTGTAAGGGCTTGATGAATTGTTATTGCATTCTCCTCAAATTTACCTGCTCCACTCCAGGTTTTGCATTCTGCCTAAATGAGATCTGTACCTTCAGACTAATTTTTCTTTCTAGTTCATTGTATTCTTCAAACAAAGCATCTTGTAGAGGTGCTGTCCTAATGAAGCAATGCCTGTGAAGTGCCTGAGGAGAGAGCTGGTGAGCTGTTTGACTGAGATGATGGAGTTACTTTGCCAAAGAGCGCAGTGCTTTGGTAAACTGGACCTATTGCAGCCTCAGCAGCAGCTGGACTCAGGCAGGCAGAAGCTCCACTGAGTGGGCAAGAGTGCTATTGGACAAAACGCCCGAGAAATTGACTCAAGATAAAACTTGGCGATGTGAAAAGGGTACTGGGTCAACTGAAATCTCTCTCATGGGGGAGGGAACCAAACTGCATTGGGCACTAATGGAGGATGTTCCAGAATCTCTGCAGTGTGCTGAAGTGCTATGCTCATCAAGGTTGTTGAATAATATAGGCAGATTCATTTTGTGCTTTGTCTTACTGTGACTTTTCATCTTCCCTCCTCGGTTCTCGACCAAGGACCAGACAATTAATTGTAGAGTGCAGGAGACACAGGCAAAAAGCCCCCAGCCTGCTCTGAGTGTGGGGCTTTCCTGTACTAATGGCTGCTGCTGGGGTCTCCCCAGCTATGTTATTGATCCCCATGTGGGATCATAAGGATCACTAATCTGTTTATTAATCTGTTATTAACCCTGATGTGGAAGACATCAGGATTAATAAATAGTGCATCTGAAGTCGACATGGGTGCACAGCTCCTTCTTTACAGTGACTCTTCCAAACCATGTTTTTCATACATTAATTTTCTGTGTTGCCAAAGAAACAGTTCTCCATCATCTGCAGATTATGGCCTCACTTCAGTGTGCCTGTGATGCCCTTGTTTCCCATTTCCTTCTCTTAGTCCTTGTATTCCCACACCAAGTATTGGAGGAGCAGCAGCTGGGTGCAGGGATCAGCAACTGCTGTTTTCAGGGCAACATGGGCCATCTGCAAGGAGAATGTTGAGGAAAGAAGAGAGGGAGAGAATTCTGTTTCCTTCCAGTCTGTAGTGCTGGTGGTGGTCACAGTCTGCTGAGAGCACTCCCACTCCTAGTGCAGCAATTAGCTCAGTATTTCCTTATGCTCACAACTGTGAACCATATGCTGAGCGCTGCTGTATAATGAGCAACATTCCCCATACAACAAACTGCTGGAGAGTTTTGAAAGATGTAGGGGAGAGGGCTCTGCCAGGGAAGGGTTTACTGGTGTCCATGGCACCTTGGTGGCTGGGGAAGCTCAGCCCAGGGCTTCTGGTGGGTAGATGCTGTGGCACAGTACAAGCCCAATGTCCCTGACTGGAAAGTTGAAGCATCTGACCCATAAGCATGTTCCTGCACGTGCTGATGTTGCAGTGACCCCAGCCACCCTACCTTTAGGGGTGCACATCTCTAGTGCTGCTCTTCCTGCTTTCCTTGAGACTTGATGGACTCTGGGAGATGATTTGCTGTTGGGGAGTGCAAGTGTCTGGTAGCCCAGAGCAACAGCTGCTGAAGCAGCTGAGACAGGGTCTGAGCACACGCTGCAGAGAAGGTGCACCTAAACCCTGAGACTCTCAACGCAGAAACTGGTTGTAGTGCTTCAGCAAAGCAACTTCAAACAGCATTTTTACTGATGTGTCAGTAAAAAGCTTTTATTAAAAATGTGCTTTTCTAACTTGCTCAGGAGTCCCCAGTCTCACCAGCAGCATTGCTGGACAGGCAGTGCATGGCAAAAAGCCTCACACATTGGTCTCAGCTCTGCTTCCTATGCTGGGTGTCAACTCTGGGGGGGTTGCAGGCAAAATGCTGCCTATGGGCTGCAGGGCAGGTATTTTAGTGCTGACCCTCACCAAAGGTACCAACCTTGTTATTTCTGTTCACCAAAACATTATTTGCATTCTTTGGTGCCCTACCTCTTGCTACGTGACAGCCATTATGTGGACTGCATGCTAGTTGCTTGTCTTGGCTTAACCACATGGTGTAAAGCAGTGGCCTAAGGGGCTCTTCCTGTCTGCTGACCTCCTGGTATCAGCTCCTTCTCTGTGTTTATGTTGGCAAGATTTAAAACTGTACCTGGCATCCTGCCCCCTTTAACTCTCACTCTTTATCTTTATCTTTAAATCTCACTCTTTATGCAGCTCATGAATGCAGGCACGTGTCATTTTGCAGTTGGAAAGCTTCTACCCATATTTGTTAAATAGTTTTAAAGGGTATTTATCTGTAGCATTAGAATGAGTAATTAAACTGTAGAGAAGATCCTACCTGCTGGTACCCAGAGGCAAGTGTCTCTTTACAGGATGCAATCCTTCCATTCAAAGTCTGCATCTGCTACGGCTTGTAAAGGCATGAACTGGCTGTGGGCCTAATCCAGAACCCCTGAAATGGAAAGGAGGTATTGCAGAGCCTCTTGAAATCAAGAGGTCTGGCTCCAGTGACTGCTTGACATATGCAGGGTGCTGCAGCATGAAGGCAAAAAGCATGAGCTATGTAAGGGTGAGCCATCAGTATAAGGATCACCCAGGGGAGGAGCCCCAGTGACATTTATGAAGCTAGAGGAGTTCCAGAGGAATCTGGCTGGCTTTCCCAGGCACTGTGAACCTGCTTTACTGAGGAGACCCTTTGCTGCAGCACAGAGAAGCAGAAGCCAGCTCCCATGGCTGAGGACTGCAACCCTTCAGGGATGTTCATCTGGGAGCATGAGCAGCGAGTGGGGCTGCATGCCTGAAAGGCTGTGTAAAACTTTGAGAAATCACATTGTGGATTCAGGAAGAGTTGGGAAGTTAAAACTGCTTCTTCAAAACCCTGTTGTCCTGGCTGTCAAGCAGGAGGCAGATAACCTGAGCCCTCGCTTTCACCGTCAGCATTATAAAGGAGATCTTTGCACAGGGATAAAGTGTTTTTCAGCAGTTTTGCTAGAGTATCAGGCACAAACAGACTGTTCAATACACAGCGTGGATGCTTTTGAATATGTTTTGGTCTTGAATAAATGACTAGTTGTTGTTTCTGCTGCAAAAGGCTCTGAGCTCCTTAAAAATAAAAAGCTGTTATATGGCATATTTTATTAACAGCGTGTCAAAGTGTTTGGCAAGTAATAAATTACATGTCACTGTGTTACCACAATGTAGTTACTGTGATAAAAGTTCACGGATGGTTTCAACTATCTTTGGAGTTCTGTTTTTTACCAGCCTCTGCCTTTAATGTTGGGGTGCCTTTTGCCTGCTGCTCCCCTGCTCAAGAGTTGATGTTTCCTCTGTGCTTCTGCTGGAAATAGTAAGTTCAGAAGTTGGGGGCATCAATAGAGCATCTGGCTGGAGAAGACACAGCTTGTAAGAAACAAAATAAAATTCAAGTGCAATTGGGAGATTGCTTTATTTAAGTATTTGCAGGCAAGTGATGGCTTTAGGAAAGGTCTTGCTGGTTGGTAGAATGGGGACAGAGTGTTGGCTGACCACTTCATAGCACTCACCCACACTGTTGCTGGTTTATAATAAAATCTATTACTGACACAAACTCTTGGTGACTGGACTCTGCTCCACAAAGCAAGTGGCTTGTGCAGATGGTGGGAAGATTGAGACCTTTTCTGTAGAAAAGTGAACAGACACATCGCTTTACTCTTCCACCTGCATGGTTCTTGAGGATTTTTTGGCTTGTCTGGATTATAACTTGCTGTGGTTATGAGTATGTCCAACGAAAAGATAATAAATGCCCATTTAGGAAGATGCAAATACAATGCTTGCAGCAGAGGCAGACTGAGGAGCAATAATTTTCAAGTCTCATGGTGGATCTGCTGGAGACAGAAACTGGCTGTCTGCTTCCTGAGTCCCAGTCCAGTGCCTCTGATGAATTACTCTGCCCTCAAGCTTCATTTCTGGGTAGTAAAAATTACAAAAATGCTGAAAGCTTACTAGGGATGGATATTTTAAAATATCTCTATCAGATATTTCTGACCCCAAATTCTTGCTGGCTAAGGCATGAGGAGATATCCCTGGTTTCTCCCTGCTATGCTGTGAATGTCCATTTATTCTCATCGTAGCCAGTTTCAGCTGTAGCTTCATCTGCAATAACTGGCTGAATGCTGAAAGGAAAAGGCAGCTGAGTGTCTTTGGCATTTTAGAATAAGGTACCCTTTTTCATCTTGCCTAATTTAATGTGTGGTTCAGATGTTCTGTCTGAGAGCTGTGATAGATCTTGCCTGTGCTGTGTACATGTTACACAGTCTGTGTGGCTCTGAGAGTACCTTGTAGCAATTCAAGCCTTGAAATAAAATATGAGTATGTTTAAATTCTCCCCTTTACATTTTGCACAGCAGTTATTAGTGAAACCAATATATTTTTTGGCAGTCTTCGCTATTACTTTGTGACTATTTGTCTTTAACTAATAGCCTTTCTTTTCCCCCCAAATTCTTCTTATATTCTGAGGCTTCAACAATACTCAAACCAGCAGTTTGTTGTAATGGCATGGCCTCATTAGGTTGATACATTTCAACATATGTACTAATAAAGCTGTCATAAGAGGGATACTTTATTTTGTTCTTCTCTGGGGTTGCCACTTGAAGTAAGACCAATTGACAATAGCAGGTGATGCGTTTCAGAGGGAGCCTGTGGAGGAGAGGAGCAAAGGTACTGGGGGCTTATGGAGCTCTGGAGAAGGCGCCCATTTTTAGGAGCAGTGCTTCTTTGTCCGCTGTCGTCCTTTAACCCCAGCCAGCGACCAAGCCACACACAGTCACTCACCACCTCCTGGTGGATGAGGAGGGAACTGTGAGGGTAAAAGTAAGAAAACTTGGGGGGGATAAAGACAGTTTAATAGGTAAAGCAAAAGCCACATGTGCAAACAAAGCCAAACAAGGAATTCATTCACCACTTCCCATCGCAGGCACGTGTTCAACCTCCCCAGGACAGCAGGGCTTCATCAGATGTAGCGGTGACTTGGGAAGACAAATGCCATCACTTTGAACATCCCCCTTTCCTGCTCCTTCTGCCTAGGTTTATTGCTAAGCATGATGCCATATGGTATGGAATAGCCCTGGGGTCAATTAAGATCAGCTGTCCCTGCTGTGTGTCCCCCAAGTCCTTGTGGACCCTCAGCCTCCTCACTGGTGGGGTGAACTCAGGAACAGAACAGCCCTGAACTCGGTGTAAGTGCTGCTCATCAGTAACAAAAATACCCCTATGAAATCAACTGTTTCCAGCACAGACCCAAAACATAGTTCCAGATCAGCTACTATTGGAAAAATTAACTCTGCCCAAGCCAAACACAGCACATCTACCTATCTAACCATTTGTTCTGCATAAAAGGGAATTTCTCAGGCGCATTCCTAAATTTGTAATTAACTTGAAGTCCATAATTTCCAAGTGTGGGTAGATGAGCTGCCGCTCAGCGCAGTGAGCACTAAAAATAGAGCTGCAGAGAAACCCCATGCCAGCTCATGAGCTCTGTTATGTTAAATGTTTAATTAACAAAATTTTACTGCATTACTTATGGCTTAAGCATTAAATGTGCTAAATACTTATGCGTTCTTCAATCTATCTCTGTTTCATGGATGATACTAAGAAGTGCATGCTTGTCATGTTTGCCATAACCCTTAAATTAGATTTTTATATTTTTTTTGTAGAGTGGACTACATTGATGATTTTTTAACCTTTTTTTAATTTTTTTTTTCTTTTTTCTTTTTTGCAATGGGCTCTAGAAAAGGTTTTTCTTCCTTTCTCATTTGAGTGGAGCTGTCCATTTCTTAGGGGCACTGACTGTCTGAATCTATAAGCTCTCATAATGCCTCATTTCAGCTTTAACAGTCATCCTGATTTTTTCGTTTAGGAAATACAAGTGATGCAGAATTGTAATTAAAGCAAGCATGTGTGAGTGGTGTCACAGCCCTTCTCAGTGTTGGCTCAAACACCAAGAAATTCCTTAGCTGAATCCCGTTGCTTTTGGAAGGCAGGCTTTCGGTTGCACTTTTGGATGTGAGCAGAGTAAAATGAGGAGCTGAGAAGAAAAAAAGCTTCAGTTGCATTGTGTTTGGGCGAATCTGGATATATGATGGTACCTGACCCACTAGGTCTCCTCTTTTTTTCTGCTTTTCCATTTTTTTTCCCTGAAAACATAGAGGGCTCCTGCTTGTAGCTAAAGGACAGTTGCTCACTAATGATAAATGCACCTCTTAAGAGAGACTGATCGTATATCAATACCTAGCTGTGCTATACCTACCTGGCCTCCTGGAGGCATCAAATTCCTTGCAGCCCTGCCCACAAATGTAGCTGTGGCCCTGTCAGGATGAATGTCCATCTGCCCTGACTCCCCCAGAGCTGTTCTGCAAGATGGACAAGAGGTGTTGGAGATCTCCATGGAAAGGTCCCAGTGTACCTTGGAGCTGGCTGCAGGAGCTCCTTCCTCTTTTCACAGTGGTCTGGGTCAGGTCTTGCAGCTTTGGTTTCTTTTCCCTTTGCCCAGGCCTCATGTTCCTTGGCTGGCTGCCTGCTCTCTGATGCAGCTAAGAGGTTAGCAACTCAGCTGGGCATTTTTTAAGAAAGGAATGTTTTGCTGTTGATCCTTCCTCTAATGGGTTTTTATTTGCAGATAAGAGAAGCTTGGAATCTCCTGTGTGAAAGGCTAAGAGCTGTGTCTACTGTTGAAGTTGGAAATGCATTTCTGCCTCCTAAGTTCATTCTTTACATACTATAGGTTTTCTCCCTATCACAGTGATTTTGGCTTCATGCACTAATTACGTGGTTTAGGGGCACTACTTAAGCATCATTGTTTGGAGTGGCAGGAATGAAAATGTTGTCTATTACTTATTCTGCAGAATTCAATTCAGACTGTTCCTTATTCTGCAGAATTCAATTCAGACCGTTTCTTTTTAATTAGATCTCTCTGTTCTGTTTTTTTTTTTATTTATTAGATCAATTGGTATAGCAGGAAGAAATAGCAAAATGTCATAGTGAAAGAGATGACTTCCTACTTGCGTACTTTTGTACTTGCCTGCCTCTCTTGTGCAATTAAAGTGATTGTGTACTCTTCTTCCCATAGTATCCTCATCTCAAATGGGGCGCAGTTTCAGTGGGGACTTACCTTAGTGCACAGCAATCAGTACTCTCTTTTTTTTCCTTTTTTTTTTTTTTAGTTGCATCATTTCTGACTGTGCTATGTACTGTCCATAACCTGCTTGGAGCATATAGTCTCTTTTTTTGTTTTTCCTGATTGGCATTATTATGTTGGTCTTCAGCACAGAGTTGAAGCCGAGCTTCTCTAGGTCGTGAAGCTTGGGTATTTGTGCCTGTTCCTTTGAAGGTTTCAATTACAGGCACCAGTCTTTGCAGGCCTTTAGGTGCACATTACAACAAATGCGTGAATGCCTTCTCCAGTCTGAGTCACACAGGTTTAGACAGACAATTGAGGCCGCTGGGCATACTGGGGTTAGCCCTAAATGCCTGATGAGAAGAAGATGAGCATGCTGCTTACAGCTGGCTGCTGCGTTACAACATGCTGCGTGTTTTGCATTCCAAGACATTCAAAAGCCATGAGCATCCTCATGGCATGCTGTGTCCATGCAGTCTGTGTGGAAGCCATGGAGATGTGGCATGTGAACAGGGCTCAGCAAGACCTGGGACAAACCATATCTTAGCACCCATGCAGCTGGCAGGTGCTGCGCTTGCAGCTGGACATGCAGCATGGTGGATTCCTGTTGAGGAATGGCTTGATGAGAAGGGCATGGCTCTCTGGAGCAGTTGTACAAGCAGACCAAATGCTAGGCCGCACT
>WYDI02025116.1:0-36187 GCA_009867235.2 Psittacus erithacus | reverse complement strand
CATGTAAACTTTTAGGCTTAGCCACTCATGTGATGACAGGTGTGCATAAATTAGTGGAATAAGGTATACAAGCTGCACCGACTGGCAATAAAGTGGAACTTGCTTATCACTCATATTGGGTCGTCGCTTGCTTCCCCGCGTCGTCAGCCCACCTTAGCTTGCAACAGATACCCATCCCTGAATTTGTGTATGATTATGAACTGTGTGTGTTTAAGCCCAGTAACACCCAGTTTTACCATTTGTAGGCACTGTGTCTGAAAAACCCAAAACAACATCCTAGGACATGACATGTCACTTTGACAGCAGCGTTATCTCTTCCATGTAGAATGAAGATGGGGCTTTGGTAGACACTATCTCCACTTGCGTCTCTGCGTTAGTCAAGACCAGTTTTACAGAACATGAGCTGACATGTGCATGGCTGGTGCTGCCAGTGGAGCTCTGTGATGGGGAGCAGCTGGTTGCACACTGGTATTGTCTGGTGTTGGTGTCAGGGTGTCATGGGGTGAGCAGGAAGCTGTAGCAGCCAGAGGAAGGGCTGCAGGCAGTGGGCAGCCTCTCCACAAAGCCAGCCCTGCCTAGTACCTCTTCTAGATGCTGTGACACTGATGAATATGTGAACTATATTAATGAAATATGCCCTCAGTATTCACAGCTCGTGTCATAGCTCTTGTCCCTGATGCATGTGGCCGTTGCACAGCAACACTCGCCCTGGCAAAGGGATGTTTCTGCCACTGCCTGTGCCATATTTTAATTCTTCATTGAGGGAATCAAACAGCAAACGCAGAAGTGCTCAGCAATCCTGTGGCGGGTCTGCATCCCCTGATGCACCCTGGCCACCAGTTTGCAGATCAAAAACAGCATCTGCTTTGCTGATGAGCTTTCAAGCAGCTTTAAAGATGATGAAAACCTGCTGATTGCTTTGATCCATCTTTACTTGTTACACCTCATCAAACTTGTGTGGTGGAGCAGAATCAGCAGCATGATGAGGCTGCAGGGACTGGGTGGGGAAGGGCACCAGCTCCTGCTCTCAGGAGGGCTAGTGGGTGGGCAGGTAGTGGATAAGCTGAAGAAAGCTTAGAAGAAAACACATCAAGATTGTTAAACACTATATAAAGTGTAAAGCTGAATGGTAAACCTGGTTTTAATTTAAATTTCAGTCCTGGAGTGATTAAGTTATGACACTTGGCAATTTCCATCTTTAAAGCCCTTTACAGACAAAACCAGATTTTTTCTCATGGCATCCTCATGAGGAAAAAAAGCTCTACTGTGCGGAAACTGAAGAAGCAAGTTTTAAGTGCTTCACTGAGGTGGAGGAGGACCCATGCCAGCCCAGCTGGCTGCAGAGACTTCCAGGGACGTCTCAGATGGCTTCAGAGTGATCCATGGCCTTGAAACCTGTTACTGCTTCCGTTGTCTGTATTAGCTGCCGATACAGCTTCAGGGGTAGGAAGATGTGTGAGCAGTGCTTGGGGTGCTCCCAGGATGCTGGGCACAGTGGTGGTGGCTGCCCACCATTAAGAAACTGGTGCTGGCCTCTAAATGGCCAGCCAGAGGTGTGAGAGGGTGGCAAATCCAGTTTTAGCATGAGTTCCTGGTTGCTTTGTTGCAGCAATGTCAGTGGAGATTGCCGAAGCAATTGCAGGCAAAGCAGAAATGTCAGGGGCAATGGTTCACCCTAGGCTGTGAGGTCTGAAGGGTCAGTGGTGTTTGGCCTCCAAAGAAGGGCTTTTTTTTTCTTGAAGACATCACCAAACACATGGTGTGCTGCCTGTCTGTGCTGGGCAATGGAGGTGGAGGGCTGCAGGCACAGAGAGGATGGGTCAGATGAGATCCAGGGCCAGAAACCTGAGAAAAATTAATTTGCTGGGCAAGGAAACAGATAAGTGCTGGACAAGATAATGGCATGAAGGAGTCTTATCAATGTGTAGGGGATGCAATGGCTCCTGTGTTGGATGGCATTCAGGCCATGCAGGTGTTGAAAGTGTTTTTCCTTTTATTTCACATTTTAGAGTGTACATTGCTTTAAACTGCACACTGCATTATAATGTGGTGGGTATTTCAAGTTGTTACAGATGCATTTTGCGATAAGATCGATTCCTGCAAGCTAAAAAACCCCATTAATCCGTCAGTGCTACAAGGGGGCTGTGATATGTCGTCCTTTCTCTGTACAGAGGATACGGATTTATTTTTCTCTGGACTTGTTCCAACTGCTTTGAATCCCTGTGGTATAAAAAGAAAATCTACTTTATTCTCTTCCTACTTGTGCAGCATATCCTGAAGGATGTAGCATGCCAGGGACTGGTGATTAGAAACCATTTTATATATAACTGACCATGGTGGTGTAGTTTGGGCAGCTTTCTGCTGCTCTAACCTCCCCAGGGGCCAGCAAAGCCCTGGGGTCAGAAACACAGGAAAATGGGTTGGTGTCTGAGGACAGGTTGCCTATATCATCACACGTGGGGTAGTCATCACAGAACTGATACACCAGTCTTAGGCTGTATTTTTATTCACCTTACAGAAGTAGTTGCATGTTTTAATGAGTTGTCTGATGATAAGAGTCTGAATTTGGCACCAGGGCTCCTGCCTTGACTCCTGGCTGTCCTGCGGGGCTCTGGGTGAGCTGCAGCCACTGCCTGGTGCATGTGAAATGAAGAGCTGATCACTATCAGCCTCCCACGGTTGGGAAGGATAATTAATATCCCCAAGCCTTTTTTTAAGCTCTTCAGATGAAAGACAATGGAAGAAAGGAATCAGCTACTTATTCTACTGCTTTTTTCACTGAGCACCTCTGAATGATGTTGCCATGACAGTAACACTGAGCAGAGACCTTGTGTACTTAGGAGACACCACGTTGCCTGTCCACATCTCTCCTCTGCAGCTAGGTCCCTTTGGCAGGACTGGGGATGCCACATCCTGCTCACAGTCGCCAAAGCTGCCAGCCTGCATCCTCAGGGGACACCAGCCTGTCTGGCTGTGCCAGAGAGCACGCGGTGCATCACATTTTCAGTGTGCTCACCAGTGATGTGCTGTAAAAGATAACTGGTGCATGTGATGTACATATTATCTGCATGAAGCCTTTTTTAACAGCCAAGAGAATCAGAACAAACTTGAAATTGAAGCTTGGATTATTTCATTGTTCTGCATTCCTTTGTGAAAGCTGACAGGTAAAATGCCACCTCTAATTCCAAGTGCTTCCTTTTCTGGGGTCTCCATGCTTGTGTTAATCCTTGGTGCTGAGGCTGTTTTTCTCAGCAAGTGCCTCTAGGAGCTTGTCAGCTGGTGAAGGTTATTTTCAATGATAATACCTTTTTTTTTTCCACTGTGAGATGGTATGGGTTTTATTCATAGGCTTTCTTCAGTAAAATGCTTACAGATTACTATTTTAAATACTCTCAGCCTGGCTCCTTGTACTTATTTTGGTTTATATGCACATGTATTCTGTAGATAGCACAGAAGACTTCAGCTTGTTTCATTAGAAGTGAAAGGAAGGAGCTTTGGAGAGGCACAATCTGCACTCAGAAGTAATGAACTTGGTGTGAGCAAGGACAGCTTATTTCCTCCTCAGTTATTTATTTATTTGCTTGTTTGTACAACAGCAGATGGATATCGGAGGATGCCGGGCTCTGTTTTGCAGGGTAGGTGCAGAAGCCATCAAACGCTGCTAAACCAGGGCAGGAGAGGAGTGGAGTCATGAAGGAGCGGAAGAAGGCCTGGCCCCAGGTCCTGAGCTAGGAGGAAGTTGGGCTCTGGGCCTAAGTATCCTATTCATATCCAGTAAAAATTAACTCTAAAACAAGTTCAAATGGAGAGCTTCTCCCCTGGTATGAGGCTAAATGGGTGGCTTGATTAGATGACCAAAGCAGGAACTTAAAGGGGATATGATTGCCTCTGAGAAATACATTGAGGGCTGGGCACCGGGAAGGGAAGTGAAACATTTATCTGGAAGGACAGTGCTGGCACCAGGACAAGTGAATTTAAAATTTCCATGGATAAGTTTAGGCTGGAAAGTAGAAGGAAGTTTCTGGCATTCAGAAAAATAAATTATAAAATAGATCCCAACAGGAAAAGAGAAAAAAAGAAATGTATCATTTTAAGATGAGGTTTAGCTGTTTATGAAAACACTCATGTGATATGATCCCATTGGAATATGTTAAATGTTCTTGATGGGTCCTATATCTTTGCACAGATGATTGACTGGGCATTTACCATGATGGTCATGGGGGCCTAGGGAAATTACAATACATCATAATTACCCTATATGCTCCAAGTTCACAAATTTTCCCAGAGACAATATTTTAGTGAGTAATTATTCTCAAACGTTATCTTACAGTACATCTAAAGTATACTCAGTGCTTTTCAATATTACACTTTCTTCTTCCTGTGCTTATTTTCCCATACATGAACTTTATTCTTTGAAAAATAAATATTCTTTGCTGTACACACACAGAGAAAGTGCCATATGAAAAGAATGAATGTTTAACTGAAGTTTAAACTTGTCATTCAATGACCTGATAATAAATGTCATAAGTTATTCAACGTTAAAATTAAATCCCTGAGCAAATGTTTTGAAAGAAGGTTCTGATTTGTCCATGTGTGCCTCTTTATTTGCTGGAAAATTTCAATAACTAAGTCATAGCACTGCTGCAAAAAAACCCCAAAACTATATATCAAGATTTTCCATTGACAAGTTCATCTAGTAATACAGGTTGGTGAAGATGGTATGGGGTATCTTGAATATTGAGTTATTTCCCAGCGTTCCATTTTTTTTGCTTCGAAATTGTCTCTGCCAACTCTCTAAAAAGCCATTTTTATTGTGATGGGATTTTATTTTCACATAGTTTTGCAGGTTATTTACTGTGAATGCGAAAAGAATGGGTTTTAAAGCAGTGTGATGTGCAAATTATGTATACCTCTCCTGCTTGCTATTTGTCTCTTAGTTATAGGTACTAAACTCCTTCTTCTAAGGCAAAGAAATTATACAGTAAGGAAAAAATCCCAAGAACCCCTCCCTGAGAATCCCTCAATGCAGCAGCACCTGCAGGGAAGAGGAACATGTGGGCTGTAGAAATCAGGCCAGTTCTGCATTCACATCTTCTACATGCAATTTTTTGGTGGGAAAATATTTGTGACTCCTTCCTCAGCTTAGAGGAAGGGAACAGAGATCCGCTGAAGTTAACTGCAAATGTTAAATAAGGATCTCTTTTAAGTCAGCGCCAAGTTTTAGAAGGCTGCAGAAGCCCAGTAAACAGCGGTGGATTGCCTTTTCTGACCCACCGCTCACCAACCTCTTTTATCTGCTCAGGCTCACATGTCCTGGATCAAGGAGGCAATTTCCTTTACAGCAGCCCGGGATGTACAAGCCTCAATAAGCCAGCAATCATCTTCGCTTTCAGGATCAGTGGACTACAAAGGGAGAAGAAAAAGAACAATTTAATAACATTTCATTTCCACAGGTGGCTAAGCCTGGGCATGCTTTCTGTTCCTCAGCATGCATGGCTTATCCCATCGGACGTGGGGAATCTTCTGAGCAAAAAGGTGAGTCCAAATATGAAAGCACTGAAAGAAAACCTAAAAAGAGAAAAGTTCTTCCTTTTACCCCTTCTAAAATTCATAAGAAATGTGCTCAAATTAATTGTTGTCTAGCTTACTGTGTTGTTAGGAGGCTGGTACCACCCTAGGGTTACTCTTATTTATAGCCTATATGTCACAGAATTTAAAAGACTGTCTATGGGAAGGAGGGGGGGAAACAGTAGGAAGACCACTTGCAGCCTTAAACCTTGCTTTCTCTTCAGTATGCTATAGCACTGAACACTTCTCATCTCTTTTTTGCTGTGACAGCAAAAAATACCTCGGCAGTATGTTTTCTTCCCTGGAATTAATATTCCAGCCCTGGAGCTGCTCTGGAGCAGATAAAGCATTGCATGTTTCCCGTGCCCCGTGGAAAGACTCATTCTGATTGCGCAAGGCTTTCAGCAGTCGTTAGCCTTCTTTCTGAGCCCAGAACTATTGCAGTTTGCTACCCACGCTGTATTTTGGTGGGACAGTCTGTATGCTGCAGCTGGACCCTGGGGAGCATCCTTGTCCATCACTGCTCCAGAACAAGGCCAGCTCAGACTCAGGTGTTACTTCAAGCAAGCTCTGGAGACAGCCCATGGGCATTATTCTTATGGTGATTGAGATTTTTCCTCTTCTGATGTTGCTTCCGCATAACAAGCACCAACTTGATGTGTGTGAGAGCTTGGGACAAGCCTCATCCTCCTTCCACAGCGCTGAATTCAGAATATCAGTTTATGGCCCTTCCCAAAACTGCAGATATTTAACTTCTTCTTTCTTCAAATAACTTGTGGGTTTTTGGAGATTGTAGGGGCTTGACTTGGAAGACGTGCATGCAGCCACCTTGCTAGCTGAAGGCACCCTTCTCCACAGCTCTGGCACATGCTGCTGCTCCTGTCCTGCACTGTCACTTCCCAATAACTTTTCCAAAGGTGGAAAAAATAGCTGATTATCAAATGCCCCAGCAAAGTAAAAATAAAACTAAGCAAAGCACCGGTAAATAGAAAATTGATTTCAGATTTGTCTGCTTTGGGGCTGCTGAGTTTCACTTCACACACATAAGAGAAGGGGACTTAGGTGAATTGATGGCACAGGGCACCAAAGCAACATGTGATCTCATCTGCTTGAGGAAAGGTCACCAGCACCTGGGAGGGCGCAAGTACTCAGCAGGCAAAGGAGTTATGAAGGAAGATTCTATGGCTTGGATGCTTCGAGTAGCAATATTTGGAAAATAGAACAAGAACAGTTTCAACAGCTTTGTACTTGCAGACAGATGTGGCAAATGACAGGTCCTCTGATCTCAGCAGTCAAAAAAGTGTCTGTCCAGCAAGGAGATGGTTGCAGGGTCAAGAGATAAGCATGTGTCAGCAAGTATGAGCTTCTGTCTCAATGGGTTGCAAGCACAGAAGCTACACATGTTATGGAGCATGCTGGGGTCTGCTTTTCTAAGAACTATAAGACAAACAATAACAAACATTTTAAACAATTTATTGCACTTATAATAGTATGTGGCATGAAAAATAACCTGTTTAGTGAGTAAATACAGGCAGTTAAGGAAGAGATATATTTTCATTCTAATATGCACCCTTCTTAAGGTGAGTTAATCAAAGCTTTTTGTAATGACCTAGATAAAACTTCAATTTCTTGTGCCTGTAAGCACTCTGTGTTTTTTGTACTCATTCAGGTTTGTTATGGGGAAATCAGCCAAGCCACAAACCAAACACTTCACAGTGTATTCTCGTGTAATTCCTGCACAAGCAGAAAGATGTTTTTACACTGTGAAATGAAGCAAACTGGAATAGCAGTAATGATTTTATTAAGAATTTCCTTAAGTATTCTCCAGCTTATCTCTGCCATTAGCTAATTTGATCCTGGATGGTTGCCATGGAGATCTGGCTAAGCAGGCAGCAGCATAGATGCTCACTGAGACACTGATGGAGAGAAGAGAGAGCATGGGGTGTGCAGGACTTTTTTTTTTCTATCTTCTGCTGTCAACCCATGTCTACTTGCACACTGTGGGTGTACATGTGCCCTGATGACAGACTTTGGGTCATTTGTAATCTCTGATACCCCAGAGGGCGCATCATAAGTGCCTGGTGTCCGGATGAGACTGAGCATCCTCTGCTCCTTCACGATGCCTGGTGGAGGCAGTACACTCCCTGACAGAAATCAGATAATAGCACAGCTACCTTGCTTCGAATTGCTCACCCTTCAGTAAATTAAGTCAGCTGGGGTTTTCACTCCTGATCAGTCCAGGTTTTCTCCACTTAGTGAAACTCATCCCAGTGTCTCTTCTAAAGCTATGTTTTGCATGCTTTCCATTCAGCCACAGATAAATGCATCTGTTGTCTTAATGGAAGTCAAACCACACCACAGAAATGATACCTTCTGGATGAGGGCATGCCTCTGAGCAATAGAGTGTGCTTGGCTGGCAGAAACATCCAGAACACTATTTGCATAAAGGGAAGGGAAAAAAGTGAGGAAGAGTAAAACAGTAACTCTGCAGTGTGGAAGGCAAGCTGGTAAAGCCCTGGCAGAACTTCAGGCTACCCTTGAAGCTCAGGGGTGTAGTCCAAAAGCTTCTCCTACACTTCATGGAAAGAAGATAACTATTTTGCAAGTGAAGGGCACTCTGTGGTCTGAAGTAAGTGGAACTGGTGTAGGAATGGCTGTATTTTCTCACTGTGACTGAGAATGTTATGATGACAATAACAGAGAAAGAAATATTAATTAGTTCCTAAATATAATTTAAAACCATTATTATCAGTGGATAATTTCTCACTAAGAAGAAGTCTACTGTTGACTAGAACCAGAAAGTAAGGATAATATTTTTCTACAAAATAATAAAGCATCTGAGAAGCAATTGGATGAAGTTACATTATCTTGTTCTAAGCAGTGCTGTTACTGGTATATGATGTCCAGCTTTGATATCATAAAGTCAGGAAAGACACTGGCTCAGAGGACAGCTAGCAGAAGGAAAAGAGGGTCTGAGTTATTTCTCTTAAGGAAAGGATGGTTATTTCAAGAGAGAGTTGAGAAATAACCTGATCTTTGCCCCAAGTAATACCTACATAAGTGTAGGTCTGCTAACAATACACAGATAAATGCCTAATGTGATCTGGTGACTGAAACGAGACAAGTTCAGATCAGAAGCAAGAAATCATTGCAGATAATGAAGCACTAGAAGATCTTAACAGGAGTTGTAATGGATTTTCCATCACTGGAAATTTATAAAATCAAGATTGGATGCTTTTTTAAAAGCTTCATGAGAATTAATTGGAGGAAGTTGTATGGGTTGTGTTATCTGTGTTCCTTCAGGCACTGTAATTTGTAATTTGTTTTTCCCACAGTGCATAACACACTGCATGTTCTTGACAGACTCATGAAACATCTCTGCTGCTTAGCCAGGGTGAAAGAGGGGAGAAGAGGGAAAGGCTGGACGTGATCTTCTGAACATATCAGTGACTCCTCAATCCCTCACCTGCATGAGCGAAATGTGATGGGAGGCAAAGGATGACCAGGACAGTGATACTGAGCAGGCAGAGGAGTAGTGGTGCTGCTGAACAGTGGCAGGAGGAGCAAAGGTGAGGCAGAGGATAGACAGTGAGGAAGAGTGAACATGGCCTCAATCTATGCTGCCATGTCCTTCATCAGGCAAGGGAGTATGGCTTGAAGAAAGATGGTCTGTTGGTCAAGCAAGGGAGTTTCTGGTGTACTACTGATGTGGCTTGAAGGAAGATGCAGCAGAAAGGAATGAGAAAACATGGAAAAAGGAGGCTATAAGGCTTGAAATCCCACCACACCTGGGTATTTAAAGGGAGCTGTGGCCTCTGCAATTTCTACCCCATCACTTCCCTGTTCAAAAAGTGTGAGTTTTCTCATTGCCAGTGTAGCATTAAATTACTAAATGAGGCAGAGCTGGACTTTGAGATGGAAGGAGTACACACCACTCCTGCACCAGCTCTGCAGCAGCCACTGAGGTGGAGGCATAGCTCAGGAGCTGATGGCTCCATGCCCAAAGGAACCCTTGTGTGAGCAGTGTGACCAGAGTATCCCCTTCCCAGCTGTGCAAATGGGACCTTTCCACCAGCAGAGGCACAGTGGTTTAATTTCCTGTAATTATCACTAGCAGCTTTTTACAGAATCAAAGGGTTATCCTGATAAGTACCTTCCTGTTGGAAATTTGGTTTCATTAAGTAGTGTTTCAGATGAACTTTTTTTGAAGCAGCCCAGGAAAGGTCTCAATATTCATCTTGGTGAGACACTGAAGTGATGCAGGGAGTTGGTGACTTGGCTAATTTCCCCTCCTTGATTTAATCCAGCTCACAGACAAATTATAGATGATCTTTTATATATAGAAATATCTTTTATCCCTGCTAATTGATGTGCCTCTCAAATGACTCTGTGCTCAAATTTAGTTAATAAGCATGATAACCAAGGTGTCCTGCACTCAGATTAGTAATTTGTCCAGTGAATGCCATCAATCTCCTGCCTCCGAACCTGCATGATGCCTGGCTGCAGCTGTGCTCTCAGTGGATTTAGGTCATAACAAATAATGTCTCCTTTCTACATCTGTAACACCAGAGCGTGGAAACAAGAGAGCCTGGCTAGGGGGGGTTTTGGTGCATTCAGAGAGGTCCTGTAATGACCCCAGGTTTTGTGGAGCCTATTGCAACATTGCACACTGTGGTCACACTGGCACCACTGCGTCTGCTGGTTGCATTCGCTGGTTTGTGTTCCACTGAGGTCTCCTCCTGCAAGGCACCTTGCCTGGATTTGGAGAGAGGAACATGGCTGAAAGGCTGCACAGGGCTCCTTCCATCTGGAGATCACAGCATGCTGGGCCAGCCTCAGGCAGACTGCACCCTGTGAACAAAGTGGACTCAAAAGTGCCTTGGGTTTATTTTTCTGAAATATTTCTACAATTCTTTAAAAGAAAACTGGAGCCTCGGATGAAATGTCAGGCGTGAAACAATTTCAGAGCCTTACCCACAGTCTAGCACTTTTTGAGAGCTGGAACCTGTCTGAGCATGATAGAGAGGAGTGAGCAGAGTGAGCTGTGATAGGGCCACTGTGTGAGCAGAGCATGGCTACAGGACCTGCCATCAGAGGAGAGGGAATGTGGCAGGGATGGGAACATCTCATGGGACCTTGACTGCACTGTCTGAGCAGAAAAGCAATAAAGAAGTTTCCACATAACAGGACTTTGACTTCTGTTTAGGTTAGATAACTTTAAGTGCCATACTCAGCAAGAGTGGTGCTTAGTCACCTGAGAAGTAACATATTTTTGCAATTAGCAGAGGGTCAGAATTGTTGCTTTATGGTTTCCATGTAATTTAAAACCCAGTAATGATGTGCTAGTTTATTCAGCTTTAACCTTCTTAATTTTTTTCCTGAGGTGAGAATCAGGACCTGGATTGTCTTTGTGGCAGGAATCAGAGCATCACCAAACATCAGTGTCCCTCCAAAGCCTCCTACCCTACCACCCCAAAGCACATCCCCTGGAGCAATTCCCAGGCTGTGGCATGATTGCAGGATGACACTAGTGGCACAGGGAGAGGAGGAAGATGCAGGGGATATGTCTGCGCCACAGTGATGGCTTTCTTTTCCAGTGTCCCTAGGCACAGCTGCTTTTACTCCCTGGGATTGGTGCTGCCTCCTGCCCCAGTCCTTATCTGGGGAGGGCTGCAAAGTCAGAGCTCAGAGCAGTGCCTGTCCCTGGCAGTCCTGCTTAGCTGATTCTTACAAGTCTTTGTTTCTTCCAGCTGGACAGTTTTGCATCACTCAAGAGCACCAGGAGATTACAGAATGTCCTTTCCTCTTCAGGGTTTTTTAATTAACATTTCTATTATCAAGCTTAATTAGCACATCTCTGGCTTCCATCTGCTTTTCTCTGTTACAGCCTGCTAAAGACACGTTGGTACTACATTATGCATCATATCATGAAGAATAATGAATGAACATTGTTGTGTTCAGATTATACGGCTTAAGTTGAGAGATCAGGCCATGAGGTAGAGAGGCAGTCACTCCTTTAGGCTCCTGGTTTATTTCTGGATTAACTCATGGTTATTTCTGGTATGCTGGTTGAAGAAATTGCCTGTGCTGTGAGTACTGAGCCAACTGAGTGCTGGGAGGAGAGATGCTCTGTTTTCCTCTCAGCGCCTCTGTAGACTATTTCTAATTCAGATGTGCATTAATCTCACCAGGTTTTGCTAGTAACATCCACAGGCTGCATTTACATCTCAAAATCTGATGCTCCCCCTCTGCAGTGGCACAGAAGAGGACAGAGCAACTAATGTGCAGCTAGCTTTTCAGTCTATGAGGAGAGATAGATGTTGCCAGCTTGATTTCTTTGAGCCTAGCTGTTTCTGACAGGTGAGTGTAAGTATCAGTTCCCCTTTCACCTCCTATCAGTGGCAAGCAGCCCATGCATACCCCAGGACACAGTTCCTCATTTCTGGCTCAGCTGACAGCAGAGACCTCACCCACTGCTCCACAGGCATCTCCCAGCTTCATTCTTCCAGCAGTACCTTTGGCACAAGCAGCAATCAGAGGCTGCTTCTGGTCCCTCCACACTGACCAGGTTTGCTTCAGCATCTGCTAGGCATTTCTGAGGAACCACAGCCAGGGAGGGCCGGAGTCAAGTACGGAAACAGACTATATGAACACAAGTCCCTCCAGCCCAACCCTCGCAATCTTCTCTTCCTGCTGCATAGGCTGCTGCATCACAGTTGTGTATGTGTGTGTGCGCAACCTCAGGCAGAGGAAATAGAACCTGCACAGCTTTGACCAAGGATGCCAGTAAGGAAGGAGAATGCAGGAATGGAAGAAATCCTTGAGCTACTCCGTGCTGCAAGAAAAACTGTGAGCAGAAGTACTTCTACTTACTGCAGACAAGGGGAATCTGTAAAGAAGGCTGGTGGAGCATCCCCCTCCATCATTAGCAGCTGCGCTGGCACAGCCTGTCTTCGTCCTACCTTCTCCTGCTCTGAAACAGGCTTTACCCCTCTCTTTATATATGCATGCCTCCAGCACAGAATCCTGTTTTCATAGTACATTGTACTTGTGAGTCACTGATCACATCATGTATCATGTTGAATTCTGTGGCAAAATTAGCTGCTTAATAAAATGTTTTATGTTCCCATTCCCTGGATTGCTTTTCTTTTTTGCTGCTGGGAAAAGGTGTCACAGAGAGTCCATGCTCTTTTCACCTCCTTTCTTAGGGATAGTCCTGCACAAGCTCCTCTAAGAGCCGCTATCATTGGGTGTTTCAGCTGAAGAGTCCTTATGACTTTCTGTTGGGGGTTTCAGCATGCAGGGTCCTGCTGACTACCCACATATTTTCATCAGAAATACTCTGCGAGTATTTGTTCTTTGCTAGCTTGGGGTGGTGGTAACACTAATGCCTCAAACAGACATTTCAGTGGGCTAACACATGCCCCAGACCAAGGTGCACGTCCGTTTCCTTTTTGCATTGCAAATGCTTCTCTGCTACCACCGATGTAGGAATGCACATTTGTGTTCTTGTAAAACATAACAGTTTGAAAATGTAGCCCTTCCCCTGCTGTAAGTGGATTTCTGTGTTACTACATACACATACATGTGAGCGTACAGGATGTAAGTACTGAGTCTAATAATCCCTACCAAAGAATTTCCTTGTTTCTTGCAGCCTGCCGTCAAGGCCCATTATCCAATAAATAATATAATCGATGTTTTTGCACATTAAGTATGGTTTTTGTTTCCTTCTTCAAATTTTAAACTGAGTATCTCTGTTCATATGAAGTATCTTTCAACCAAGACAAATGACCCAATGACAAGAGTCAGGTAGTGATTGTACCCTCCTTTGCTTTCTGATTTGAGGAAAAGTCAGAGGAGCTACCCAGGATCCCACCCAGCAGCAGCTCCTCTGTCTGCCTGCTCTAGGAAGTGTTGATCTCCCTTATTTTAGCTATTTCTGATGGTGGCTGACATAACCAGTTATGCAAATTGCTACTTTTCCTACTCTGAATATTGTGACTTCGACAACTAATTGTTAAGACAATTAACTAATTGTCCCCTGATAGTTTTTCTTTTGTATCTTTGCCAGTTGTTTATCTTTAAATAATTTGTTATTGCAGTATAAATAATATATACTAATAATAATCATATAATAATGATCAAATAATAATCCTGCCTCTCTACTCTGCTCTTGTGAGACCCCACTTGGAGTATTGTGTACAGTTCTGGAGTCCTCAACATAAAAAGGACATGGAACTGTTGGAACAAGTCCAGAGGAAGGCCACGAGGATGATCAGGGGACTGGAGCACCTCCCGTATGAAGACAGGCTGAGAAAGTTGGGGCTGTTCAGCCTGGAGAAGAGAAGGCTGCGTGTAGACCTCATAGCAGCCTTCCAGTATCTGAAGGGGGCCTATGAGGATGACAGAGAGGGATTCTTCATCAGGGACTCTAGTGATAGGACAAGGGATGATGGGTTCAAACTTAAACAGGGGAAGTTCAGGTTAGATATAAGGAATAAATTATTTACTGTGAGGGTGTTGAGGCACTTGAGCAGGTTGCTCAAAGAAGTGGCATGTGGGACAGGGCTCAGGCTGCTGCGTGGCGCTCCATTATTAATTAATGTGGATGTGAACCATGAGTGGGTTGAAGATCAGAGTGATTGATTAGGTAACTGGTGTCACTAACATGTTATTGCCTAACTGTTTTCATAGTTGTCTTACAAATAGCTTGTTCTTTGGCTTCAGTGTTGTGTTCTTGATTGGGTAGGAAGATTATTGATCAGTAAATATTCCATTGACCAAACTTATCACAGAATCACAGAATGGTTTGGGTTGGAAGGGACCTTAAAGATCATCCAGTTCAAAGCCCCTGCCACAGACAGTACACTCCCACTAGACAGGTTGTTCAAAGCCCCGTCCAACTTGGCCTTGAGCACTGCCAAGGATGGGGCAGCCATAGCTTCTCTGGGAAACCTGTACCAGGGCCTCACTCAACTTGTTATTTGTTATTTGTCCTATGCCATATGCTAGTATTTAAAGTACAGTACTGTTACAGTGTGACTGCTGTGTAGGTCATCTCCGTTGATAGGTGGACCTGCATAAGAGGAAATGGGGGACATTTTTCCTAGGTTTTCATCTCTGCAAAACAACTCCTATCATAATTAGGCAGTGAGGTGTCTGATGTTAAACTCAACCTGCTTTCTGCTGTGGCTCAGCAGCAGCAGATGGAGCAGTCCCAGGAAGAGAGCAGTAGACAGGACATTGGATGCCTCCTGGGTTAAGCTGTGGGGACCTTCTTCCTGGGCTGCTCAGTGACTCATTGAGAGCTTATGCTGAATTTTGCTCAGTGGGCTTTGTGTATAAATTTTAGTCATTTTGTTTGTATTCTGACACCAGGATAAATTTAGGCAAATATTTTTATTCTCTGCAGTAGGGATTAATACATTTAGCAGTAACATCCAATATTCAGTACAAACAAGACAAGGGAGGAACCTTTACACAAGATAAAGCTGTTCAGCTAGACGGCAAAGATAAATACAGTGCAAAAGATATTTCTTATTAAACAGCTGGCCCACATGATTTGTTTCCTGCATTAGTGATGATGCATGGCTCCTACTCACGTTAATAGGCTCCTACTCACATTATTTACTTGGAGTTAAATAAAATATTATAGTTTATGACAGCATCAACTTTACAGCATCCTGTTGCTCTTCTATAGCAGACTGAACATATGTGTTTTTTTTTAAATGCCCCTAACATATTGCATAAGCAATCACATTGTTGTGATAACATGACTTTTTAGCTTGATTACATTACAAGATGAGCTTTTAAGCTTTATGAGATTGCCATAAAAGTCAGCAGTGAGATGAAACACTGAAACAGAAAGCAAATACCATTTTTTGCTGAACTTTATTAAAGAATAAATGTGTGTTACTAAGTGTGCCTGATGGTAGATGCAGAGGTGGTCTGGCAGCAATGCAGGTGGCCAAGCTGCCTGCTGGAAAGGGGGAGGACCATCTGTTGGCAGTTGGAGCTACTGGACACATTTCCACCATGAAAGAGCAGGCCAGCAGTTGTTCAGCATGCGACTGAGAGGACGAGCAATGGGGACCAGGCAGGTCTGGTACCCAAGGAGATGCTTCTGCCTGGCACGTCAGAACAGTGGGAGACATACCTGATTATTTTTCCTGCACAATACCACGAATACATCTGAGTAAGCATCTCAGCCTCTCAGAGGTGCTGCTGCTGTGCTATTGCCTTCTGAGAAATAATAGTTTTTGAGGATGAGCCATGCAAAGCACAGAGCACCTTTCTCATCCTTGAGAGCAATCGTGGTAGATAAAGAATCTCCAGGTAAACGTGGGGGTGTTTTGCTTCTTAAGTACCCTCCTGTTGCTGAAGGAGCTGTTGGGACACACCACTGATAAGCTGGGTAAATGCTCCGTCTTCTGTGGCATTCACATCAAGTGTGGTTACATTTTTAGCAAGCGTGCTTTAGCTCAGCTTATCAAAGGGCTCCTGAAAGAAGAAAAATTACAGCCCCTGAATACTGCTGTAAAGGGATCAGGAATAAATTACCCAATGTTCCCTTCTGGCTTTGAGTCTGTAAGGTAAACTAATATTCCTTGATTTTATGTTCTAACTACCTGCAAAGAGCTCAACTTGTTATTTTCTAAAAAGAAAGTCCAACAAAAGCAATAGCTTGAGGTCTGATGCTGATCTGATGTACAGCTACCGCCTAGGAAAATCTGCATAGGTGAAAGGCTTTTTCCATGTGGGATTGTTAATGAAAGCATTTTCCTAATTCAGTATCTGTGGCTGCACAAAGCACTTGGTACACAATTAAAGCACACATAAATGCCACACAAGGAGACCTGAATTGCAATTTTTTTTTATTATTTTTTGAGGTTTTTTCTGTTTCAGAAACAGGTCCTACAGACTGTTTTGATGGAAACTCCGAGCTGTATTTCACCTCTCTTCTAGGGACAACATTTTTCTGCCTTTTCTCTTTTCAGAAACCTTTAAATAAGTCAAGATCGCATTAATATATCACTGCAGATTGAGAGAGCTGGGCTTGTTCAGCCTGGAGAAGGCTCCCTGAAGACCTTAGAGCAGCTCCGAGTGCCTAAAGGGGCTGACAAGAAAGTTGGAGAGGGACTTTTGACAAGGACATGAAGTGATAGGACAAAGGGGAATGGCTTTAAACTGACAGAGAAGATTTAAATTAGATGTTAGGCAGAAGTTCTTCCCTGTAAGGGTGATGAGGCACTGGCTCAGGTTGCCCAGAGAAGCTGCCCCATCCCTGGCAGTGTTCAAGGCCAGGTTAGATAGAGGTTAGAGCAGCCTGGTCTAGTGAAAGGTGTCCATGTCCATGTCAGGGGATTGGAACTGGATGAGCTTTAAGGTCCCTTCCAACTCAAACTATTGTATGATTCTATGAAATACAGATCCAGCTCTGAAATAGATTAAGGGTAAATTTTCAATGAATGAAGAACTGACCATCAAATTCAGTAGGTCTGAGTTCAGGAAATATAGACAGAAATGGCAAGTGCCTCAAGACAGGGTCAGCTGTGTCTCATAAGGAATATTAAACACTAAATGTTGATATAAATAAGAAGTGCATGAAATTTAAAAAAGAATAAAGGAAGAAGTGGAGAGGATGGGCAGAATTTAAAGGTCATTTGTACACTGGCCAGAGCAAAGTACATTTGCTATATCTATTTTCAATAGGATGGTTTATGTTAAACATAAGGATCAAGGTAATGAAACAGTTGCCACTGTACCAGATGGGATATTACTGCTTAAATAGGAAAGGATGGATAATAATGAAAAGCCATAATATGACCAAGGAGATGAATAATTGCCTAAAGGAGAGATGAAAACCAATAGTGTTAGTGGAAGTTGCAGGCTGGAGGGAGTTACTGGTGGATTTTCTGAAAGACACGAGTGAGAACCAATTTTATTTAATGTCTTCATTAGCAATGCTGATACAACAATCAGATATATGCCCAGGGAATGTGTTGGCAATAATGAGCTGGGAAGCATCCTTCTAATAGAGGAAGAGTTAGATGATCTTCAGCATTGAAATGGAGTAAACTTACAGTGTCCTAAGAAGTAATAATAAGAAGTACTAAGAAACATGGCTTTATAATAGATACTTTTAACACATGGCTTTAAACTGCAGACACTTTAAGTTATCTGCTGCTTTTCTTCAGTTTTTCCTCCTGCTTTGTTCTGGGAAAACATCAGCTCTCCTAAAGGCCTGATGATTTCTTTATTCAGTGTATTTATCTTTATTGTCCTTATTTCTTCAGATAGATGACTAGCTGCTTTCCAAGCTGGGCAATATATTTTTATTCTTATTTCTTTAGGCCTCTGTGTTTCTTATTCTCACTGAAAATTAGCACTTTCTCTCTTAGCCTGCAGTGGTCATTTACCAGCACTGGCCAGTCCCCTCCCCTCATCTGCTCCAAAGACTCTACGGACATCATGTGTGCCCCATTCCTCACAGATCTTGCACCTTGAAGCACAGCAGAGAGGACAGAACTTATTTGCACCCTATACTCTGGGCACTTCTTTTTATTGCCAGAAACAAATATTTACCTCCATAGTTAATTCTGGTGTGTTAAAATACAATAATTACATGAACGGAAAACTGTTGTGTTGCAGCCGTAGGTACCATTCTGAGAACTGGCTTGCTAAGTGCACTTGGTATTTGTGTAAGCGGACTCGTGTCAGTTACCACGTGCTTCTGCTTTCAGGCTAATTGCAAAGTATTGCAGTCGCTTTGCTTCTTGGTAATCTTTCCACTTACGTGAATTAGCAGGGAAATCTATTAATCACAATGCTGACTTAATCACTTTCTATCTATGGGTTTCCAAGCCTCTCTGAAAAGTTTTATCAATATTAGCATCTCTTTCGCTTCTTTTGCAGAGAGGGAAGAGAGTACAGGGATGTCAGCAGTGCATCTGGGATCTCCTGTGGTGCTGGTGACAGGGCTGGAAGTAGCAGCCAGGTTTGCTTGCCTCTGTCAGCACAGAGCTTTCAATGAAAGAAGTTATCTGCTGTCTCTGCCCCTTTGCAGTGCAGAACCAATGAACGCAACATAGGGTCTGAAGCAAGGGCTGCATTTTGCATTTTGGAAAGTGGGAAGTTGGTATCATCACCACTGAATTAAGCTAGAGGCTGAAACGCAGCCACTGAGAAACTCTGTGGGAAACAAAAAAGCACTGGGAATGGAGGAGAAAAGCCCTGTGTCCTTGGAGGGTCCTTGGAGAACACGCAGGCCTCCAGCAAAGTGAAGGGGTTGTTTGCAGGTGGATAGGATGAGGTTATTATTCTGTCCAGCTGTGCAGCCCCGAGCTAAGTGCAACAAGCAAGAAGATGCACAGGATCCTTTTCCCACATTTGTCACTCTTCAGTTGCACTCTCACTTAAAAAAACACACAAACATTACCATATATTGTATCTCCAGATGATAGGCTGGGCTTAACCAGTCTCCTCTGAAGCAGCTGTAAGAGGTACAGGTCTTCTGCTGTAAAAATTACACTGGTTGCTTTCCTTCTTGAAGCTCAGTGGTGTGGAGCAAACTGAGTTAAAAACAGTCCATGTTCTTAGCTGTGCAGGCATTAATTAGTTGTGTGAAACCCTTGGAGGAGCCTTTCCTGCAGCTGCCCTGCAGCAGGGGAAATCTTAGCATGACTGCAGGGCATGGGTGGCTCCCTGCACAGCATTGCTGGATGCCCGCACTCCCATCCCTGAGCTCCTTTGGAATCCTGTGGAACTGGGGTCTGTGGCTCTTACACGCTGTCAACCTCTGTTTCACAGGGTTTTGTGTTGCTCTGGAAATTTTCCTCCCTCCCACCCCCCAGAATAAAATTGACCAAGTGGGTTTTTGCAGGGAGATGTTCCCCCTCAGCAACTCCCAGCCTATCACACAGCTGAGCTTGCTATCCACCTCTCATGAGAGATGGAGAGAAAGAGGATAAGGGGAAGATGAGGCTGTTGCCCTTCACTTTGCATGGCTTAATGCGGCAGACACTGGAGAGCATTGCTGCTCTCCGCTGGGATGCTGCTCCCTTGTACCACTCTCACTGGAGCTGCAGTCGAAACTTTGACCTCCTGCCAAGTCTTGTATCATGCAACTTTGCAGCAAAGGCTGTGCTGGGTGTTGGGGGTAAAACCCTCACTCAGGGCTCGTAAGAGGAAGGCAGAGCTGCTGAGCCACCAGGGCTGACTTCCACACCATCTGTGATGTTCATTCTTGAGTGAAACCACCATTGTTTGAGACTTGGGATTTGTCTTCGCAAGTCCCCCTGTTTTCAGCCTGCTTTTCAACTTCTCTGGATTTGTGTGCTCCTATAGAGACTTACAGTAGCAACAGGGTTTCTTTGGGGGGTGAGAGTCTCCCTGCCTGGCTTTGTGTGCCTTTTCTGCCCATATGGCCTCTCTACTTGATAATGAGTGGCCAAGAGTGGCCAAGTACAGGCTGGCTGCAGGGCTGGCTGCCTTGTGCGGATCATGCTCAGCTTTTCCTAGGAAGGCACCAGCAGTGGCTGTGGCACAGTCTGGGAAGGACTCAGGTACTGCTGATGCCCAAACCAAGGACCTGAAGTCTCTCAGACCCAGCAATGCTGAGAAAAAAAAGCTCCCCTTTTGTCTTGATGGCTCTTCATGTGTGTGGGATATACCAGACATACATGAGCTCATTTTTAAAGACTAGTGCTTCCTGCTTCTCATACCCAAAAAGACTTCATTTTCCAGCTATGAGCTATATTGATCTGATCTGGGGACCAGAGTGCTCTTATTTCTTCAGGAATCAGGAGTGAGCTCAATGTGTAACCCCCAGAATCCACATTTGCAAGGAAAATTTGGGATACGTTTGTCTCTGTCCTTGGGTTTCATTGCAGTGCATTTATCCCTGCTTTCTGTGCAAGCAAAACAGCTGAGCACCACTCTCCTTTACCTTGGCAGCATCAAAGACAGCTGGAAAATTTCAGCATTATTAGCACCACAAATGAAAGCTCTGATTAAAGAAATACGATCTCCAAGCAAGGTGGTGTGACGGGCAACCACTGTTTCAGAAACAATAACAAATGTAAAGCAGAGTCTCAAAGAAAAAGCCTGAAATGATAATACTGCCTGGTACACATATTTCATGGGGATTTGAAAGTAGGTCTGGGTTTTGTTGATATGACAATATCAATCAATCTAATTAGATCTTTTTGCATAATCACAGAAAATTTGCATTAAAAGTGTAGCCAACCCAGGAGACAGCTGAGAAAAACAAGGATTAAGTGAAAAAAACCAGAAACTTTTGAATTACAGCAATTTTTTTTGTAATACTGCATCAGTTATGATGGAAAAAAAAAATGTACAAGTTGCAAAACCTAACTGCCTGGAGTCTAGATGTGGGAGAATGAACATCTTTGTTGAAAGATGAAGGAATGACCCTGGTATTTGGCTTCCAGCACCTTTGAAGGATGAAAATAGGAAGACAAGTCCTAAAAACTTGAAAAGCTTTCCTATGTTCCCATGGAAGGACCTAGCTGAACATTTTCTGGCAACATACTTGAATACTGAAAAATGCAAATTTAATTAAGATTTGTAGCACAGTGTTTCAAACTCATTAAAGAGAACAGGGAGGATTCGTGGATGGGAGCAGAGAGCCTGGGTTGAGTTTTGCTTCAGCTTTTGCACATTATGCATGTTGACTCTTTATGCATGCTGAACTAGCTTGGGCAGTGAGCTGTTTGGCCCAGGCAGCGAGATGTTCAGAGGTATTAGGTAGGCATAATTTTGCTTTTCAAGGGAGAAAGTGTTTTCCAGTAGCAGGGGGAGAAGCGTGTCTCCTGCTGCCCTTCCGTCTAGTGGTCATTCCTTCTGGTTCCTGCAGCCTTAGACCATTTCATAGACTGGAATGTGTATACCATTCAGGGAATATATTGAAAAAGTAAGCACCAGAAGACTTAGCATCAAGCCTATCCAGTGCTCCTGTTGGTATGTGACTCAGATGCTGAGGGTTTTCTGGGGCAGATGCAGTGAGTTTGTATTACGCCAAGGGCTGGCGCAGGACTGAGCTGCATCTCAGCAGCCTGTTCCCTGGAAAATAGCACTGTCCTCACTCCTCAGCTTTGGCCTCTGGTCATGCACCCTGTGGATGTCCCCAGTCACTGAGGGGATGCTGCACTTGGGTCTGTCAGCTGTCCCCAGGCTCTGCCACAGCCGCTTGGGCAGGATGAGGGCAGTGCTTTTATCCAAGGCAAGGACATGAGGGTGGCTTGATGACTTCTCACCTGTTTCATTAACAGCCTCATCACCCCCGTGCAGGCGGCACTTGAGGTTCTGTTGGGCTTTACCCCTGTTACATCTCTGAGAGAACCTCATCAGACTGGGCACATTCAGTGAAAAGGCTTTTCCTGTCATTACATCCATGTTAAAAGGACAGCAAGAGGCTTAATTCTTAACAATGTGTTGATGGTACTGAAATTTTTTGCAGATCAGCTTTATAGCATAAACCCACATTTCTGACATAGTGGCATTTATTAAGAGAAAATTTTAATCCTTTATAGTATGTGTATTTGGTAAGTGACCTAGATTTGATTAATGAAGTGAGTAATGTATTTTTCTCCTAGCTGGAAGGTACTGAGTTATTTTTGTTTTCCTCTTTAATCTTGAAAACGAGTTAGCCTTTAGGTGGATGTGTAGACTCAAAACTACCAAGCTGATTATACAATGGGGTTATAGTTTAAGGAGTTTAAGCAGTGGTGTGCATGCACTTTTTTGTCTGCATGATTCAAATAATTCATGACAAAGGATAAGAGAAAGTGGCTAAGCTGCTTATGCTTCAAAATATATCTGGGTTTTTCCAGATATAGATTCTGTCACATACACAGGCTACAGGTAAGCAATATGATTTGCATTTGGGTAACTACAAGCAGCTGGGGGCTGAATCCTATTGCCATAGTGATCACACAAATTGTTCATAACCCATAAAAAGTCAGCTCTAAGGTCCTGCAGAGTTTATGGGGTAAAATGCAGAGGAGCTGGGCTGGCTAAGTATGGGAGAGAGTTTTTCTCAGGACCCTGAGACAGTGATGCTCAGCACTCCTAGGCACTGAGAGGCTTGTTCAGAACCCTAGGCAGGTTTCAGGTCCCGCTTGTGAGCTGGGGCGATGCAGCGATGGATCCTGGATGTCGGCAGAAGGATGGGTGCTCACATTCTGCTGCACTTTCTTTCTCTTTTATAAATAATACAACACATGGCGTTATGGTTACCAAATAGCAGAGCAGTTACAAAGATGCCTGAAGACATTGTTATGTATTTCTAGATGTGCAGGTTTTGCCTCTCAGAGGTTACAGTCCACGAGGAGTGTGGCTCAGGGGAGATGGATGGCAATATTAACCGCACCGGTCTGAGCTACAATAGCTGTGTGTGCAGCTCCTAACTAATCAGTAAGAGTAATTATGTTTGCTGCTGACCCAAATAGCAGTGAGCAAACAAGTTTTCCCAGCGAGACCAGAAATGCCAAGCAGTAGGTCACGCTGCACTGGTCACGGTCAATCTGATGTGGGGGTTATGAGGTGGTAGGCAAATGCAGGCATCACTGCTCCAGGGGCAGCATGGCAGCAGCTGTAAATCCACCTGGGAGGACACAAGCCCCCTAGAGACAGTACGCAAATTTTGGGATGAAACTGCTATTGAGTCACAGCTGTCCCTCAAACCCTTCTTTCTCATGCTGGCTCCTTATAACCAGCAATTAGTCACCCATCTCAGCATGTCCACCCCCTGTGTGAGCCTCTGGGCTCACATGTGCAACTGTCATGCCCTCAGTAGGCTCTGCCATGCTCTGGCAAGTCCCTCCCTGGCCATCTCCAAAGGCTCACAAGTGCCTTTTGAGGCAGAGGCAGCAGAAGTCTGGTTTGGTGCAAGCAGCATCTGTGGCACTGACTCCAGAATGTCCTTTCTCAATACCACTGAGGAGTTCTTAATTTCTGACTTTTATTACAAGGTGACTTTTATTATTCATTGCTGGAAATAAAGGGTTCTGGGGAAGGTTGTGATAGCAGCTCAGTACCACAGTCAAGAGAAACGCTTTTTTGGTCAACTAACTCATGAGGATAAATGAGCTGCTGATTCCTTTTTTCATTGTCATAAAAAAGTGAAGCTGGTGATGGCATGTTCTCATATCTGAGGGAGTTAAGTCCCCACTCTACAGCTGCATCAGAGCTGGGGATGCTGCTTATAACAAAGACATAGTGGCATTCCCCAAGAACAGCTGCTCCTCACACCTCTGGCTCCTTGAGCCCAATGCCTCTGGGCTTGAGGGACAGGGGGACAAGGCAGCCAGGACCCTGCACTCCCAGCACGTTGCTGCCTGGGGCTGCCTGCATCGCTGTGCCATGCACAGTTTTTGGGTGTTCAACCTCAGGAGGGACCTGTCCCTTGGGGCTTCAGGGATGTGTCCTGCACCCCAGTGCTGCTGCCCACAGGGGACGGAAGTCGCATCCAACAGAGTTGAGGGTTTACTGCTGGGCAGACACCAAACAGGCGAGAAGGGAAGAAGCAGCATTTGTCCCCTATACCCCACATCAGCTTTCTGCTTGCCTTGGTGCTCTATGTATGCAGCTAGTAGCAGCAATGCTGACCCCAAGCCCCCCAGCAAGGGGCACCAAAGTGTATGTGACCCTTGTAGGTCCTAATTGTCCTGGCCAGACCCACGTGGGGCTCCACCACTCTCACGAGCTCCATAGGGAGCCTCACCACCCTACAGCCTCATTGCCCTGGCCATGAGCTCAGTGACATTTAAGCTCCAGCATTGACCTTAATGCTGGTTAGAAATTTGCTGCTGGTTTGCCTGTGCTTAGAGTCATGATAGAGCCCAGATTTATGCTGTAAGTTGTCCTGTGTTCTGCTGTCATGGCTGCTCACCTCACCCTAGCTGCAGATGACCAAGCTCTCTGGGATGCCTCTCACTGTCCTCAGCATGCCCTGACTGGGGTGCTGCTGGATGCACCAGGCTGATGAGGGCTCTGCCTGTGCTGTGGTCACCCAAATCCCCCTGGCTCATTGTCCCCTGTGGAGCAGACCTACTCTTGGTGCTACCTGAGAGAGTGGACAGTTGCCCAAAGCCTTATGACTTTTCCCTAGCCTGTTCTGCTTCTGTAAGGCCGTTTCCCTTTTCCCATGCTGGGGTACCCTGGTTCATCCTCCTGGAAACCTTTGCTTGGTATGGGGCTGAGCAAGCTAGCTCTTGCCCTACTCTGTGTGAGGTATGTGGCATCAGTAAACCCTTGGATTTTTTTTTTCTCACTAGTCCAGTTAGTGGCTTGAACACTTTTGTGTGCATTACTGAAACATGGTGAGAAGTGCATTTGGTCTTTTGGGGAAATTCTTGGCAGCTGTTGTGAGCCAGTTGCTACAAGAGCCTCTTTGAGCTTAGCATCCTTTTGTGGAGTCCGATTAGAGTTCTGTAGTACCATAAGTAACTTGATGGAAGCTATCCTAGGCCCTTGGGTGACAGAGGTCTTCTGCTGGTCCTGCTGCTGACGCTCACAGGAGTACTGCTTCTGGTGAGAGTAAGCATTTTGTTGAAAGATGAAGGAATGACCCTGGTATTTGGCTTCCAGGTTGTAGCGGTGATTTGTGTGTGCACAATATTCAGCTGGTTTTCTATACTGGTAGGATTTTTATAATGATAATTCAAAACTAAGAAAACACCAAGCCCATCCAAACC
The DNA here is from genome assembly GCA_009867235.2 of Psittacus erithacus. Taxonomy (NCBI): domain Eukaryota; kingdom Metazoa; phylum Chordata; class Aves; order Psittaciformes; family Psittacidae; genus Psittacus; species Psittacus erithacus. The sequence continues at coordinate 10,901 of WYDI02025116.1, read as the reverse complement.
TGCCTTCCAAATGTCAAGAGGGTCAATTTTGTAGACCTTCCAGGACTTAAGTGCCTTTGTTTGGCAGTTCAGAGACTAGAGATCTTGCTTTGAACTTATCTGAGCCACTGCCCTTGGATCCAAATGCATAGCAGTTTTTTTGGCTGTACTTCTTATGTTCATGGGAGTATAGCTCAGCCTTTCCCTAGCTGCCTGGTCTCCCCTGTGACCACTACTGTTTCATGGCTGAATATCTCATGACCTGAGCTGAACTTATGAAATCCCTGGTCCCGTACCTCCTTTGAAGAAGTAAAGGAGTGGGTTCAGGAAACCCTGTTAAAGGTGATGTGTCCTGTGCAACCTTTGCTGTTGCAGAGGCAGCTGGACTGGAGATGAAGCCTCAGAACTGGTGAGCTCCCTGCAGTAGTGCCTCGTTCCTTGCAAGAGCACTCAGCTTGTGCTGGCTTGCGAGGTTTACTTGGGGTTTCTGTCAAGCTGCTGGCAGCTGGTTTTGTTGCAGGGATTTCATTATACCTTGTTTTTTCCCAGTGGCTCACTTTATTCAGTGCTTTAAAATGATGTGAGTAAAATGCCTCCATCAGACTCTGCACAGGCTGTGCTGTGTTGGCACTGGTGGTCCCCAGGGCTTAGGGAAGCCGAGATATCCCTGTGCTGCTGAGGCAACACCAACCTGCTCCATGAAAGGCCACTGTGCATGCTGGCTTTCCTATGGTGCACTGTACCAGAGCATAACTCCGGGTCATTTGATGCGCCTTCATGTTTTCCTTGCTGTTGTTTTTCACCCCCTGCTTTTTAAGTCCAGAAGTAGGACAGGATGCGGCTCTTTCTGACTCTGCCGGTGGGTGTTCCTAGCAGGATGACAGCTAAGGCAATTCTTTTTTACTGCCTGTGTTTCAATGCAAATTAAAGCTGCTGGCCCAGAAGGGATGAGGGATCCCCTGTGAGGGAGCAGCCTTTAAAGAAGACTTTTGATAGCAGGAGCTGGGCTGGTAACTAGTTCATCCACCCTCTCACTTGTCTCTGGGCCCTGGGGGAGGAAAGAAGACTGGAAAAACTATGACAGGAACACAAGCAGCAAATAACATTGAGAGCTGCAGGGTGCTGTTGGTTTGTTTTGTTTTTTTGAAAACTTCAAGGCTTAGAAATAGATTGGGAAAAAAAGATGTCTGTGCATGGGGGTGAGCAGTTATTCTCTCCTGAGCATACAGCATCACTGGCATTTTAATTGGAGCTTGCTGTGTGTGATTTCCTTGGCATAGCGTTAGCTTGCCTCTCCTTGGAGCTGGTGCTTTCAAGTGGACAAAGGACAATGGCCAGTGTGGTTCTTCCACTGAAAAATCAGGGTACGATCCTGCTTTAAATTTCTGCATCAGATATCAGCGGTCCTGTGGGTAAAAGTACCTCTTCCCAGAAATGAGAATGAGCAAACAGGCATTGCAGAACACCACAGATCCAAAAAATGTTAGACTTTGTCAATCCATCATCTCATACTCGGGGAAATGACCTGAGTTTTGGGACTACAGATAAAGCTTATATGGCTCTATTAATAATTAACTGCAGTATATTAAATTCTTCTCTTAAGTTTCAGCATTTTTCTACTCACCACACTATGGAAATACTTGGCTGGAAGAAAAAATACTTTTGATATAGCTAGAAAGGTGTGCTGGAAGTAGCATGGGCCCACCGCAATCTGGGTTTTTGGAGATTTTTAGCTCTGTGACCTTGCACAAAGTGTGTGGGTTCCTGTTGCAGAGATCAGGACCCTGTGCCTGCCCTCCAGGAGCCAGGGCTCAGGACCAGCTCAGCCATGCAGGGAGTGTGTGCCCCTCTTGTAATGCCCCAGCTTGGTGCAACTCAGATTTTGGTGGCACTTAATTTTGTGGAGCTGTCAAGTCATTTGTGAATCATAGATCACAGAATGGTTTGGGTTGGAAAGGACCTGAAGATCACCCAGTTCCAACCCTCCCTGCCGTGGGCAAGGACACATCACGCTAGACCATGTCACCCAAGTCTTTGTCCAACCTGGCCTTGAACACTGCCAGGGACGGAGCATTTGCCACTTCTCTGGGCAACCCATTCCAGTGCCTCACCACCCTCACAGGAAGGAACTTCTTCCTTATATCTAACCTGAACTTCCTCTGTTGAAGTTTGAACCCATCACCCCTTGTCCTATCACTACAATTCCTGATGAAGGGTTCCTCTCCAGCATCCCTGTAGGCCCCCTTCAGATATTGGAGGGTTGCTATGAGATCTCCATGAAAATAGCTGCTAGGTTTCAGTATGGTGCAGCTAACTCCAATGCTTGGGCTGCCCTTCGGGGGTTTTCCTTTTGCTGACTCTGGTGTTGTGGGGCTGTGCCCAGGACTGGTTTGTTGCATTGGAGCCAGTGATACTGTAAAACTATAAAGGAGTTGGATGGGGCAGCTGGACATCTTGTTTCCTGATTATTGCTGCTACTACTGGCCCTTCCCAGAACAGCAAATATTCAAACCAGTATTTGATGAGAGATGTTCCTATGCAGTTGTGATGTGAAGCCATCTGGCACCACCTCTGGGAGATGGGAACAGTCAACAGCTCATGGCCAGCCTGGGCTGAGGTTTGTCAAGAGAAGGGTGTTGCAGTTCTTAAAGGCTCAGAAAATAAATCATGGAGGGCATCACTCATGTTCATGTTTCATCTGGATCTAACAGCTTTTCCTAGCATTCAAGGACCAGAAATTATATGTTCAATGGCTTTTAAAGCACTTTTCAGGCACTGTGTAAGGTTACTTTTCTCTGCCCTGCTGTAGGAGCACTGGATCTAGCTGTTTGTTAGGATGCTGAGCTGTTCAAGATGAAAGCTTTTTCCAGACCTGTGACTGCTGAGATAATTGTGGAGTAAGCCTTTGTAGAAAGGAAGAGGCTCTGGGACTTGTAACTGGAGAGCTTGTCTAGCACTGACCCTTCCTCTGACAAGTCTGACCCTTCTCTGAGGCAAGAGCTCCTTTCTCCCCTGCTGAAGGTGGGCAGGAACAGCCAAAGATCATGCAAAATCTGCAGTGCGCTCACCAAGCTGCTGCAGGAAGGACAGACCAGTTCACGTCAACTGATAAAAGTAATTGCGGATGCAGCTTATATGCTGACACTGTGCATGTCCCATAGCTCCTAATTTGCTCAGCTGAGCTTGCCTTCTGTGTGTGACAGCCTTCTTTCACCTTGTGGTAATAGAGTAGCATGCTCTCTGCTCTGGGTGCTGCAGCTCAGCACTGCCATGGGGTGTCTGTGCGACAGTGAATGTGGGAGTGTAGCTGCAGCCAAGCAGCACCCATGGAAAAGCTCAAGAATGTGACTGTGCCATGCAAGCAGGAGGCAGGGACCCAGGACCATGCAGCAGCAACAGTCCCAGGTCATTCATATGGGGCTACTGTCATCTCTAAAATTGAGATGAGAACTTCAGCTGTGCAGCTGAACTTGAGGATAAATTCCTTATTATTTACGTAAAGCTGCCTGAGGATCAGGTTTGGAATTCCCAGTCTGTGGTAGAAAGAGAAAAATAGAAGTGATACCACATGTATTTTATACCATTATGGAGTGGTAAGTCTTGTTGACGTGCCCCGGGAAGGCAGTGCTGTCTGACGATTCTAAGTCTTACCCAAAATTAGGGTGCAGAAAACTGAAATACTCTGGTTTTAACCTGAAAATTGCAAATGTAACATCATTTATCTCATGAAAGCAAGACACAGGTAACTGGAAGACTAACGCTGAAAAGGATTTAAGTCTGTATCAGTATTAACTAACCACCTTCTCCTCTGTACGTACACCGGTCCTGTTTTCTTTGATTCAGACTTTTGGGCCTCTGGGCTAGCTGAGCCTTAGGACCTTCTTTTCCTCAAGCAGTGTCAGACCAAGCACTCCCAGCTCAGCTTCTCATGCCAGGATTTTGATTATTACTGCCTCTAACCCAAATGTGATCCCCAAAAGTATGGAAAAGAATTAAAGGGGGAAAATAAAAGTAGGACCTTCTCATTTTGACAGCTTGAAGATCCCCTGCAGAGAACCTCCCAAGGCTGTTAATGGATCTTCACTTTGCAAGCTGGGATTTGTATTTGGAAATACTTTCTTCAGTCTCATTTTTAGGCACAGGAAATTCGTGTCCTTGCAACTTTCTAGGTAACATAATTCCAGAGATTTCAGTTGTAATGGAAATGAGCAAATAAATTTCCAGTTTTATGCATTGTTTTTTATTACTGCTAAAGACTAGACAGAATAACTCTTATCATGACATTACTCATATGCTGCCTGGTCACTGCTGACCTCAAGTCTGTAAATAATAGCTGTTATAAAAGTCCAAATGGACTTTACAATCTTAATGTTATGTTCATTTAACAGGAACTTTTCAAATTTCACTGTATTAAATGTGTTTGGTTTTAAGTGTTACTTTTCTTAATGGCAAGTACTTTATAACCCAGGTCCCTGATGAAGCTGCACATGTGAGAAAGTGCCTGTGGATGAATTTCACCAGAAGATGTTTAAGGTATTCTTTCTCTTTAGAAAATGTATGTTTCAGGGGACCAAGGTTTTGTTTTAGACAGCAAGGATAGGAGTGACCTGCAGCAGATGGCACAGCAACATGCTGCCTGGTATTGGAGCTTTCAAAACAGTTAAAGATTTATAGTTCATCCAAAGTGCAGCAACACAAAATGTGTGTAATTAAATCTCTGTTTTGAGTTTGATATATTGTCTCTGAAGTCTTTTCTAGAATTCAGCACTTTTTGTTTTGCAACATTTTAAACCACGAACTGTAATAATTTGCCACAAAAAAGGGAATAGAGCACAGGGGTTTTAGGTGGGCTGGGGAAAAGTTCCTTAATATTACAGGTCCACTCTGTTGGCATTGCATGGTGTTGTTAAACAATGACATATATCTGTATTTCTTGTACCCAGTGAGTGACGTGACATCCTAACGATTGGGTTTCTGGTTCACAAGGGGAAAAAGGAGGATATTGTATGTCTTTCCTTGTGCTCCCCACCTTACTTTTTCCCCCTCAAAATGCTACCCAGTGCTATGTGAGACTGGGACCTAATGGTAGGTGTGCTGAATGCTGAGAATTTAACCAAGGTTGCTGGTCCTGACCACGTAGGTGTCCATTCCTCACTGGGTTTGGTCAATGCTCTAATAACACTAAGCAGCATAAGCTGACCTGGTCATTCCCCTTGGCATCTGTGGTAGGGACAAGGAGCATTCCTGGTCTGCGATCATTTAATTGTGAGTTGGCTGGAGTCATGAAGGTGGTCAAGCAAAGTAGATCCATGTTTTAGTTTATTGTGTGGTAGGGGTTTTGTTTTTTGGTTTTGTGGGGTTTTTCTTTTGCTTGTTTGTTAATTTTATTTTGAATATATCATATACAGGGTCTGGATGGCAGCAAGGGCCCGCACGTGCCGGAAGCCATGGTCTCTGGCTGCAGTCCAGCAGCAGGCTTGTCATTCCCAAGCAATGGTATATCATGTTTCCTCATATTAGCTTGTATTTGACATACTCTTCACTACAATGCTCTTGGCTTTTTAGTGAAAAACATGCTGAGACAATCTGCAGTTTTGAGGTGCAATGGCACCTCATGTGGTTATACATGAGCAAGCTTTATTTTAGCCCAAGGGAGCATTGCTAGGGGCACAGTGGCTGTGATGCTGTGGGGTTTGGCAGCTGGGCATGTGCCTGGGGTCCTTGCTCCCCCCATGGCTGTGTTGCCATGAGCCAGGGCATATGAGGTTGTAAATCTGTAGTTTGGCCATACTCAGACCCTGAAGCTGCCTTTCACAGCTAGCTTTTGAGGTGTTTCAGGTATTAACTGAATTAACTTTTCAGCTGTCTGAAAATTTTACCTAAACTCCTTTCCCACTAAAAGGGGAGGAAAATTGACATGTGGCAAGAGGTAAAATATTTCCAGTCAGAACCCAAGTAGTATGAAGAATTCCTGCCTTCTTCAAAGGTAACTCCATCTCTACAGAGAGTCACTGTAGTCACCAACCTATTTGAGCTCAGATATTTGCTTTCTTTTTTTTAATTAAAAAGCTAAGCTGAGAGGATTACATGACTTTAAAAAAACCCAAACTATTGAGCTAGAGTATTAAGTCACATTATTAAAAAATCAAACATCACTTGGAGCTGTGGAGTCTGGTAGTGGAAGGAGAGGGCAATGGTGTATATCAATATATTTACATAGCTTTGAAAGAAATTAAAGCATCTCAGTTCTCATCACAGCAGCTTAATCATTTTTTAAGTACATATATTTTTTGATTTAGCTGTTTACATACCTCTCTTCTTTTGGCAGATTTAATAATGTGCTGTGAAAATGCACTGGGTGCTACACCCTCCTGCGTTCTCAGTTGAAAGCAGCAGCAGGCATTGGTGCTGCCATGGTGGGAAAGCGCCCAGCCCATTGCTTGGTTCGCAGTCTGCATTTATGGCACGAGGCGATTCTGCTGTTGCAAATGCCCTGGCTGATGAGTACCTTTTAAAAATAACCTACATAAGGACAAGACTGTGCCCCAAATGCAGGCCGTTACCGGTCCTTTCAGAAATGCCAAAAGGATGATCTCCTGCTGGAGATCCACCTGGCCATGGTCTCCTGTTCCTCCTGGGCTGTTTGCTCATGCGTAGGTGAAAATACCATTACTTTCCCCTGCTAGCTTCAGCCAGCACAATGAGTCCTCTCATGCAAGGAGGGAGGACTCATAATAGGATTTTATAAGTTAAAGAAACATTGTGCAGATCAGAAAATGAAAAGCTGCAAATAAAATGGTGAGAGACTCGAGTGTGACTGATGAGGAGCCAAATGGTCTTGTAAATGGGATCAGTAGCTCACTGAAGGGTTGACACTGAGTGTGGAAAGTACATAAACCAGAGAGAGCTGAAATACAGTGTTAAGGGCAAAAAAGCAATACCCATGAATGGTGTGCTGCTGGGGAGCTTCTCTGTGTGCTTTGTGCTTGGCTTCGGGATAAGGTGATTAGAGAAGACACAAGTGTGTGGCCTGACTTGCAAGGAATGCTCAAAAATACAAAGATGTTTGGGGCTTCAGGCCGCTGTGTTCTGTGCTTGTGATGGTCGGGTCATTGAGGCCAGTCTTGTTTAAGTAGGTACAGGAAATACAAGGTAAAAGAAATGCATTGATGGAATGAGCAGGTACTTGGTTTAAGGAATTGTCAAATGGGATATTTTGGCAAAACTTAGAAAAAGGAAGGGCTTCAGATGAAAGATGAAAGGTATAAATGCATTAGCAAATTCTCAAATCAGGCCAAAATACATGCAGGTTCAGTGACCTCAAAGCCAGAGAAAAGATCATGCACCTCCTTGTAGCAGCATGCAGAACCACAAGTCACAGCATGTGCGAGCACTTGGGCTGTGATGGGGAGGATGCTGTGCACAAAGCCGTGGCCTCTTACACAACTGTTGTCTTCCTGGGCTAAGGACCTCAGCAGCCTTGCTTCCCATGGGAGAAACCTCTGCATGGATGTCCCCAGCAGTCGGGCTGCTGTGGGCTCCCACTTCTCATGATGCCCTCCAGTCATGGGAACTTCATAGCACTGAATTTGACTAACATTTGACACAAGGTGTCTGGTTTGAAGTGCTGCGGGGCTCATGGACTGTGTTTTACACTGAAAGGCAGAAATTCTGGTCACTGGTGCCAGAGACAGTTTTTTCAAAAAGCATGAGTCATGCTCCTGGTGACATATAAAATCTGTGTTTTTCACGAAGAGGCCATGGTGTGTTTTGCCCAGTGGCAGCTGTTGTTGTCGCTCCACTGTTCCTGAAGCACAACTGGTTAATGGCCAGTTTGGGGCATCTCCAGCTGAGTTAATTGCCATGTACGCTGGCTGCTGAACACAAGGAGACAGGAAGCTGCTGTTATTTGAGTCTAACAGTCATTTTCTTTCACTATTGAAGCCACTCAGGAGTTTTCTAGGCACAAAGATTTTCTTTTCCTCTTCCTCTTTCTTCTTGTAATCTCACCCTTTCCATCCCCCTGCTGTGGAAGTCACCATCACCTCCAGATGACAGCATCTGAGAAGAGCTGTAGTGATGGTGAGTGATGGCTGCTAACATGTCTTTGGGTGGCTCTGCCCAAACTGGCCAGAGGCACTGGTGATCACCCAGACCCTGGCTGACCCATGGATGTGTGGGATGGGAAAGTCCGTCTACTGTGGTACTGGGAAAAACTGTCTGTGTCGATGTGGGGGTAAATGCCAAGAGCATCGCTGTGCAGAGCAGGGAATATAAAGGGAGTGCCTGCTCTGCTCCTCCTTGGGAGCATGTGGGAGTGCAGTGTCTGGGAGTAGAAAATGAGTGGGAAATGACTGATCTCTACCAGCCTTTAGGAGACTCCATGACCAGCAGTGTACAGGGGGATGCTGCACCATGTGGCTTCTCCAGTGCAGTCCCATTCCTTTGCTGTTTATGTGCTTTTAGTTTTATTTTAGTTTTGTCAATCCTGACAGTGGCATGACTGAGATAAGGGCATGGAAGAAACATAAGACAGGTTGCAGATGTTCAGAATCTGGAGGCTTAACCCTTCCTTGAATTCCTTGCTTATTTGTCCTGTTTGTTTTTGTTGAATTATGAGTCCTCTGTTCTCCTTGGTCAAGGATCTCTGTCTAGATCAGTGTGTCTACTGATATCCAGACTTGGTGCTTTGTTTTCTGCTGCTCCTTCTTTTAGAGAGAAAGACTTTATTTGTCATTTGCAATGTTGATATTTTATTGAATCAGAAGTTGTCTAAGCCAGGAATAGCCAATGTGTGTGTATTTCTCATAACTTGATGTATCCTTATGTCAGACTCCAGTAAGAGAATCTGGGCTTATATACTGTTATGTCCCCGTATGATCTTTGGAAATTATATATATATATATACACACACATACATATATAGTGTCAAGGTAGTTTCAAGATAAATTAGCCTGAACTGACAAACTGTGGCTTCAAGTAGATATAGAACTGGAAAAATATCTGTAATAACTAATGCAAATAACATTAATAATCAGAATTACCAAATTTTTGCATACCAAAACAAACACATTATCTTTCTAATAAATCTTAAGCACCAACTACTATCTGCATGCATTTGTGTAAGGGTTCACAGGCTGTTCATAAAAGCTCATAGGATAATGATCTATTCGATCAGAAATTTCTGGTGGTATCAGCCTCGTTGCACCTGGCTTATTCCTGTGTGGAGTTTGCGCACCTGCATTTGGCTGACAGTTTCCCCAGTGACATTCCCAGGCTTAACCAGAGGATGCCAAGGGATGGAGATGGTGCAGGGACCTGGACCTGAGTAAGAGGCACCAGAGCAGGGTAGTAACCAGCTCTTGAGGGAGTGGTTGGTGCCAGCCCATGCTCCTCTCAGTGCCTGGCCAGCTTGCGGGAGTATGGCCTGGCATGTAAGAACAGTAGCAAAGCTTTGCTTCAGGGGTTAATAGTCCCCGTCAATAAAAGCTAAACCTGAGTTGCCTCTTGAAACTTCCCATTTTCCTGTCCTACCTTGTGCTCTTGGAGTGCAGAACAGTTAATCCCCAGGGTTTTCGCTTATGCACATTCTGCCTTCTTATGTTTACAGCACTTTCTCTAGCAAACTCTTCTGCAGCTATTTTCTGTACCTTCTGCACATTGCCCTCATCCCTTTGAAATGAGGGCACTGGGGAGATAAATGCTATGTGTAGTGCCCTGTGGTGAATAAAATTGCCTTTTTCATGTTTGTTGTTTCTCCCTTCTTATTGTGCCTTTGTTTTGACAGCCCCATTGAGCTATGTTGTCTTAATTTTGGGAAAGAACCTGGTTCACAAAATGGAAGGCCTTCACAGTAGAGACCAGCATCCCCATGTACAAGGACAGTCAGGTACTTATGGTTTCAGGCTTCAACTACAAACTCTGAGTGATTAATTCCATGGGGAATATTAAGAAAAACCTTTATTAAATACTGTTGAAGCATTGGAAATGCGAAGAGTTAAATAAAGCTTTCCTTTTAAAATCCCATGTTCTCTTTCTTTGTGAATGGAGAAAGTGCCAAAAAGGAATAGCTCTGCCTTTTGAAGAAGAAAGCAACTGAACAGAGATGAGATGCAGCCTGACCTCTGTGCTTGGTGTTGAAGTCCACATCTTTTTCCTAAAGCAGAAGTGAGACTGGCAAAGGTCACGGCTGGCAAAGTCAGGCTGCATTTTCCCCTGAAATAGCTGTATCTTTGTTTTTCAAGAGCTAGTCAGCTGCTATGGCTTCCTTCTGAAGCTGGATGATTGCAATAAGTGATCATGCTAACCATTCAGAATTAGAAGGTATGTTCCACATTTGCTCTACAAACACTTGTCTGCTTTTGTTGCCACAGATTTGTGGGAATGAATTAACATTTCATTGCTTTACAGAAAAAGCTTTGTAAACATGAAAAGAAAAATAGTGCAAAAAAATTAGAGTCGGGAAAAGAAACATAAACAGGAGTATGAAAACAGACAGTGCAGCATATCATATTGGCAGCACTGAGGGCAGTGACACCATGGGAAGGGCAATGTCCCAGGAGCATCTCCTCATCAGTTTAATGAAGACCCAAATAATGTCATGTTAGGTTTTGGGATTTCAAACTGTAATAAGAAAAGCATCTATGACACTAAAACAAATACTCTCCAGCCATCTTTCTCCTGGTGTTACTATCTGCTAATGACTGCGAGAGCTTGGATAGAGTGGTGCATCATAGAATCATAGAATAGTTAGGGTTGGAAAGGACCTTAAATCATCTAGTTCCAACCCCCCTGCCATGGGCAGGGACACCTCACACTAAACCATGCCACCCAAGGCTCTCTCCTACCTGGCTTTGAACACTGCCAGGGATGGAGCATTCACAACTTCCTTGGGCAACCCATTCCAGTGCCTCACCACCCTT
>WYDI02025115.1:0-50078 GCA_009867235.2 Psittacus erithacus | reverse complement strand
CTATCACTACAGTCCCTAATGAAGAGTCCCTCCCCAGCATCCTTATAAGCCCCCTTCAGATACTGGAAGGCTGCTACAAGGTCTCCACGCAGCCTTCTCTTCTCCAGGCTGAACAGCCCTATCCTTCTCAGCCTGTCCTCGTACGGGAGGTGCTCCAGTCCCTGATCATCCTCGTGGCCCTCCCCTAGACTTGTTCCAACAGTTCCATGTCCTTTGTATGTTGAGAACAAAGACATTGAACAAGACCAGTCCCCATACCAAGTCCTGAGGGACGCTACTCATTAGTGGTCTCCAGCTGTACATTGAGCCATTGACCACAACTCTTTGCGTGCAGCCATCCAGCCAGAAGTGAAACTATTTTTTTTTTTCCTCAGCAGAATCTTGAAAATGTTTTCTTTTTCCTTCCAATCCTCTTCTTTCACTGACTTACACAAGTTTTTTTCACATTTCCAATATGCATTTCTTGAGAAAAATACAGATCTCTGTGCTAAAGCATCGCAATGAAAAATTTTCTATCCTTTTTCAGGTAACAGCATCCTAAAAGGACTGAAAATATTACCGTAATAAAGACAGTGATGAAAAAAGAAAGCACGACAGACAGCAAGAGGTAGGCATTTCTATTCTCGTCAATGATTACAAAATGGATTTTCTAGTCCCAAGTTAAAAAAGGGAGAATGGCAACAGATAAATTCAACACGGAAGGTGAAGTTCAAAAGGATAACACCCACATGCTCATTTCTTTTGTTTCTTTAAATTCTGTATTTGCTACTTAATTGTTTTATCAAGATACTTCCAATAAATACAATAAGAACTATACAATTATACAAGAAAAGAGGTTTCAGGAGAGAGGATGGTGAAGATGTCTGTTACTGACAGAAGGGAAGATGATATAAAATTGCTAAACACAGATTAACCACCATGTTAAGTGGTACAGAACCAGCTACATAATGCAACATCGCCTGTGAAGAAGGTTCACCGTCTTTCACGTAGAAGACCTGCACAAATATTTTGCTGACTGCGTGATTTTCGGTTCATATTCATTTAAGAGTAACTGATGCAATGTTATTTTTAAGTGAGAGTAGTACATCCTCTGTTCGAAATTAAAGCTACAGGTACCAAAGTGTTGCTCCAGTTGAATAACTGTTATTATTATATACTACAAGGCCTGATTGAATTAGCATAGTAATGGCATTCAAGTACCATCTCTTGTTAGGAAGAACAGGTATTAGCAGGAGAGGTTTAAGAATATTGCTGGCACAAACACCTTCTTATCTTACCTGGTAAGGGTGGGTGTAGAGTGTATCCTCAGGGAAGTGAATCCAATTCTGGGCAAGGGAACTGAAGCAACTAATAGTGGTGACAGTTTTTGTGGTGAACTCTCCAGTTTCCTTCTGACTTCTTGCTTAATAAAGCCATAAAACAGGAATTGCACCAAACCTCCTCCCTCTTTCCCCCCTGGCCTGGCTTTGGGCAACAACAGTTACCCACTCAAGTAGCACAGTCATATCCAGCAAACACAGTATTTACTTTGCTCACATTGGTGCTGTCTTAGCAACGTCTCTTAGAAGCTGAAGTACTCAGAAAACAAGATACAAAGCAAAATAAACCTGTGATCCTAATGGACTGGGAAAACAAACAAACAAACAAAAAAACCCCACAAAAATCAGAGTGTATGTTTTCAGGATCAGCAGTCCTATTTCCTGGGGTTAAATTCTGACCTTGTAAAAGCTTACCAAACCCCCTGCAGAAATGTCTCTTGAATCACACATGAGAAATACATATATAATTATAAGCATTCATCAAACAGATCTCATATTGAATGATGCTGACCCTGTATTCACAAGTGGTATGAAAATATTATTACTGAAAGAAAAAAAACCCAAACAGGTTCTTAAAACTAATAGTTTCCTTAGGTTTCCACATCTTGATGACTTATTTTTTCCAATCTCGGAGACAAGCACCAATGAAAAATTTTCTTACCTGTGAATCACCAATGGATGACTAAGTGCACAAAACAGTAAGAATAACTGAGGTTTATTTGAGATAATAATTTTGCAATAGCTTACTAATAATTTATTCATAGATATATATATAATAATGATGATATTACTGTCAAAGAAGTGATGTTTGACGGTTAATAATACAAAAATCATGTTAAGTAGTAGAATTTTGCCAGTAATGGTAACTTGCAGCTCTTTCATATACAGCAGTATTTAATTAAATCCATAAGTGAAGAATGTCCAGATGTTGGGTTTTAATTTAATAATGACGGAACCAATGAGATGCTGATAGGTTTGTAAACTAAGCCTTCAGAACATGAAGAATTCCACAGGGCCTTTAAAAAAAAAAAAAAAAAAAAAAAAAGAAAAAAATGAAAAGGAAAAAAAGGAAAAGAAAAAAAGAAATGAAATCTTAGATGGTTTGATGGCAACATAAATGAAAAATGATCATTTCTGCTGTATGCAGTCATGCAGGCAGCATGTAAAAATAAAGCTTCTTTCACACTAATGATCAACATAACAAGGAATTAAGCAACAAGGCATACAAAACCAGAAATATGACTTGTCAGCTTGAGCATAACACAGTTCTAGTTAGAAAACAGTTATACAACAGATGTCATGTTTGTACAGGAGAAAGGTCACCAGAGAGAGCTTGTTTATGCTAATGAAGAAAATCTACATGCAGCATGCACACAACATAAAAGTAGATCACTCTGCATAAAAAAACATTCATTCTAAATGGACTAATACAACAAAAAATATACACATTATCCATTATAATACAGTGCTTATCCATGCCTCATCTCTGAATTTTGCTTGTTCTTTCCAAGGTGAATCCAAGCTTTTATCATTTTTAAGAAAATATACTCAAAGCCAAAACATTGCTAGGTTCAAAAATTTCTGCTATTGGATGCACTTTACTAAATCCTCAGTTCATTCTTTTGAACAAAATTCAAAACATTTCAGTGCTGCTATGATATTCCTAAACCATTCCTTGGCATTACAAATAGGACACTGCTAATATTCAGCATAATGCATGAGCAGAGTCAGCAAGGTATAATTTAGTGGAAAAAGGATGGCTTTTTAATTTCAACCAAGTAAAAACTACTGAAACATCCTATTTGTCTGTGTCTTGCCTCTTTCAACCCTTAGCGTAATAGATCAGAGTGGATGTACTAAAAACATGTTATTAATTTTGCTCATTTAATTAATACTTAGAGATGTCATGAACTGCCTGGTAGCATCCTTATGACAGAAACAATGTAATTATTCCATGCTGAAAATACACTACCACCATAACATTTTGGTAAGTCATACACACTTAAAAGTACTACCCAGAAATTAAAATAAAAATAAGAAATGAGATCAAATGTCTGGATGGATATGCTTAAGTGAAAAAGTTTACTTTTTCATGTAAGAGAACTCTAACGAGAAGACAATGGCGGCGCTAAAGCAGCAAAAGTGAGAAAAGTACTGTCTTCAAAAACAAGAACTTCTAGGATGAATAGTTGGTAGTAACAAAATGCATTCCTTCTTTCCCTTCTTCTCTCCCCTACCCCAAGACATCCAAGCAAAAGCTAGTTACAGTAGGTCTGGTTAATATTTATTTTATCACACTGTAAGAGCAAGATAGCAACAGCATAACTGCAGATACAAGGAAGTTTATGACAGAGAAATGTAGACTAAGCAGAAAGATGGAAAAAAGGCAATAAAAACATTGCAGTGTTACTGCTGAGCATCTGACAGGAAAAGAATATTTTTAAAGATACAGATGCTACCCTGTTATATTAAGTTCTGTTATACAAGGCAACTCAGCTATTGCATTGTCAAGCCATACATTACTACAAATATTTAAACAGCATGCAGCTTATTTTTACAAGCAGCCAGAAGCCAACTTGCATTCCACAAATCAGAGTGGAAAATCATTCATACTAATTGAGCACCACTACAGAATGTAAATTTACTGTCCCTTATTCCTAGAAGTGGCAAAAATTAAATACATAATACCTGCTGATTATCAGCCACAGAATTAAAGTGCTAAGTGGAAGACTGTCTTTTTATACAGCAACTTTCAGAAGCCAGTTACTTTGAAGTTTGTTTATGTGAAAACCTGTACTGCTTTTTGAATAGCACAACAGACACCAAACCCTGAGCACAAGTAAGCATCCTCTAGCAAGCCCAGGTGACTTGAACAGTTTGTCCCCTTACTGAGGAGTACTAGGTGTAATAACTCATTCATGTTTATGACTCTGTGGCTAAATGGAATTCAAACAGCAAGTGCCTATGGGTTTGATGGTGAGGCAGTACGTTTGGTAAGGCTCAGTGGGAGGCAATCATTAAAAACCAAAAAAACTCTCTGCATAATATTTCACTATTAATGGTTGAAAAGTTTGACAGAATTTGTAAAAGTAGGGCATCCTAAGACACAAGTAGATTTTGAAATGGTATTTTGAAATTGCCTACTTAAAAAAAAGATAAAAAAATTGGACATAAGAAAAGAGAATGATTGCTGGAGGAAGCTGCAGCTATGCAAAACAAACACTAAACACTTTGGAAGCTATACAAGACAAGTTTGTGGTATGAGACTCCAAAAACACAATACAAAATGTAAGCACCACTAAACTGGAAAGGATTCTCATTAATTGGGGAATGAGTTATGGACGAGTCCACAACCTGTTTACTCTCAGTATGGAAGACAAAGAACCAAGACAATAGCAGTTCCAAGGTTGAAACCTACAATATCAGCACAAGGCAAAGACAGTAAAGACATTGCAGAAATCATGTCAGCTCTTAAGAATATCTACTCTCTGCAGAAAAAAAGTAAGTACGAATTCTTTGCATCCACAGACATAAAGATTGACATAGCAGTGCTGAGTTAAGACTTCTTTTGGTCACAGAAATAGAGAATCATACTGTGATTGTTTAATTCTGTTTTCAAGACACATTTGAATTAAAACTCATCAGCAATGGCACATGCTGCAGAGTGTCTGTGTGATGCCTGCATGATATTTTGGACTACCTATTTAGCTGGCAGCCATTACTAGAGTTGTATTGCTTAACATGATCTTATGATCAGTCACAATGCTAGTTGACTGAATCTATTAATCTTCTAGTCTATTTTAGTAACCTGATCGACATGGAAGAAATTATTCCTTGATCTCTCAATAAAATAAAGCTTTGTAAACAAAGGAAGGTGAAGGAGGTTAAATTGCTATTGATTAAGACATATAAATCATTTATCATTTAGCAACCTCCCACATCAATCTGTTGCACACATGGCTCTTTCTGGAAGACTCACAACATGTTTTAAATGAGTCTCAGGACATATATCAGAAAATGGAATAAATTTAGAACAGTCGTAAGGTGGAGATCCCTTGAGATTCTGCAGCAGAAAGCAAGTAGCTTTCTAAGAAACCTTAGGATTATTTTCTAATATCTTTCCCTTGAATGGGCACAGCAGCTGGCTTGATATTTTACTTTCAACTTAGTTGAGCAGCAAGGTGGTCACTTAAAGAAAACTGTAGCATTTCTCTTCATCAAAGATCTTTTTCCTCGCTATCAAAAACTGTTTTAAAATTTAGGTTTTAATTCCATAATTAGGCTTCATATTAGGTCATCTTAATACAGAAAAGAGATTAAGCAGTGTGCTTTACAGTTCAAACAGTTACTTATGAGAAACATTAGTTTTACTGCTACAGACTTTAGCTTGCACTTGCTAGCTATTACAGTGCTCTAAAGCAGTCTCAGTTGAAAAATCTCAGTGTACAGCATGGGAGAAAACAGAGAAATCAGAAGTATTATCCAACAATTTACAGCTATTGCAGAAGATTGCATGATCCAAACTTTGCTGATCATTCTGACAGCCAAACTCTGACTGTAGTTATGTTATATCCACTAACATAAAATACACTATATTAACTTCCATTCCTTCAAATACTTACCTCAAGCTCTCAGTCAACACTGTTTAAACTTTTTCAGAGTAGCTCCACAGAGGCAAGAATATTTCTTCCCTTTAAAAGATTGCATTTCTTCCTTTTTCACCCATTCCTTCCTAAATACAGACTAGCCTCTAGTCTTTTTTCATTACTGTATACCCTATGGACGAAAGGATTCATTTCTCATCTAAGTCAAAGTCAGAACTTCCATTTACTTTTAACAACACATCTAAATGATTTCAAGGCTAAAGAGTAGTCTTTCAACTACTGGAAACATTGTCCAGAAGTCAAACAGAACAGAGCATTGCTTTCTTTTGGGGGCTAACCTGTTCCAGGGGGTTTTCTTTTGTGAAATAGGTATATATTAAATTTATACAGTGAAACAAAAGAATATGAAAGAATACAAAACAAACTATTCACAGAAGCACTAACTTAAGGATTACTAAAATACTACATTCTGAAGTGTATATCAATGTTTGTATACACTGAAAAAATAATGTTACATAACTACCTGATAACACTTTTGTCTGATTATTGTTAGCTTCTGAAGTTGCATTAAGAAGAAATAAAACAGGTGATTATTTTATTTGGGTTTGTTTTTTTTTTTTTAATTGCAGCAGCAAATCTGTAGTGATGATGGAATGAACTTAATTTTTCTGCTTACCTGTTAAACTAGGTATCTTAACTATTTAATGTATGCTACTCTAAGAATGTGGGACTAATAGGGTGAAAATTATATCTTGTATCATCTGATATGTTTTATGTTTTCTATTAAACCTGATTTCACGTCAGCACATTATTCTTATAAACACTTAGGCACATCCTGAATAAAACGATGCACAAACACTATTTTCCAAGGTTACAACTTGCTCTTTAAAATATCACACAAAAGCAACAAATACAAATGTAATTGCCACTTGGCTTCGACAGAAACACAGCTGAATCTATCATTACCTGTAATGGCATTCCTTTGAAGGAAAGCTACATAATCTAATAAATGGCCAAAGTTGTTAACAATATCATGAAAAGTGCTAACTTATTTGCACATTTTTCTCCATTAAATTCCCTTCATGAATGGTCACAGTAAGCATGTCTTATTCCTGCAAATTAGTTCAACTTTGTCTGTAATCAATTCCTTGTAATGTAATTTTCACAAGTACTCCATACAAGATAAATACAGGTGGATGTGTTACTCCATACAAAAACATTCCACATTTCCTTTTGCTCTTGCATTGAATCGCCCTATGTAAAAAAATATATGATTGCAATCATGACATTTTTCAACCTTCCCTGAAGGCATTTTAACACAGAAGGTTGAAACACATGTTCCATTAATGTTGGAGAGAATGCTGCTGAAAAAAAAATCCAATTTCAAAAATTATTCTTATATTAATATTCAGATCTCAGCCAGAACACTGTATCTGTCTGGGGGAAGGGGTTCTAATTTTACTGCAGAAGTGTCAATCATCTCCTTTACTGAGCAGAAGGTATCCACACCCTAACCCATCCAAACTCTCAACCGATCACAGACTGGGAAAAACAAGCAAGCAAGAAAACAAACAGAAAAAACAGTTAACAGCATGGATGTCTGCAGCGTGAGATACCACATATTTAATCTGGGAGAGAACAACCAAATGTATAAATCACATGTCTAAAAACAAAAGCAAACAAACTCCCGAATCTAAACAAACAAATAAAAAACCAGCCACCCCTCCACCTCTCCAAATCGCTTCTCATTTCCAGTGGAAGACTTTTATTTAACATTTAAGATAAATTAAAGTCACTGTTAAGGATAATTAGCCCCAGAAGGGATATACCATTACAATATAAAAACCCATTTTTAGGCATATCTGAATATTATGGGATATTCAACATTAATACATACACCTCACAGTTTCGGTAAATTCCAACAGACATTATTTCACAGACACAGCAGAACAGAAGATTACATATCTGGCAACCCATGAACAAGAAATTAGTGCAGACAGGTACACTGAATAAAGTACTGACTTACGTGCCCTATATAAAAAGATACTCAAAACAAAACAAAAACTCACAACCAACAAATGCTGAATAATGCATATAAAGGCAATAATTACAATTGCATTCTTTTCCAAGGCATTTTACTTAAAAAAAAAAAAACAAAACCAAAAAAAAAACCCAACCCAAAAAACCCCAGTACTGCAGGCTTCAATCAGCTAAAGATAGGCTGAAAAAACACCCACAAAGTGTAGATTGCTTCAAGAACTTTTCAGATTAAAATGGGAATTTTTTTTATGGTTCTATCTTCAGAAGACTATCCAAAGGCTCAGAAGACAAAACTTTAATGATCTATTGATACAAAACATACTGAAAGGAAGGTTTCAAAACCGGCTTTAATCCAGTGTTCTTATTATAAATCTGAAGCAGCATGTCACTATATATGAATGCAGAACCACAGCCTTATTTTGCCAGTAAGAAGTATTAGATTTTGCTCAAATCACAATAGAACTGTGCTAAATATTCCACATTGTGGAATCCATAATCAAAAATTATTCAAGATGGCTCATATAAACAAGTGAATCTCTTACACATACTCAAATAATATCCCATAGACAGAATACTTCCATAAAAAAAAAAAAAAAAAAAGCTTGGCAAAACTGTATTTATCCCATTATCTTCTAAAGTTCAAATACTATTTAGATAGCATACGGTGATTATAAACATAATAACCTCATTGAATTGTCAATAAGTGTGCAAATGAATATTGAAAAAAACACCTAAAACAACCCACTAATACATATCTTCCACATTCACTTATGCTAATTCTCAGGTCTTCATAAAGCATAAAGTTAACAGGGCATTGGCATGCTGGCAGGTAGCTGTAATTATCTTCTCATGTTTTAGAAGGTATTTTAGAATCATTTAAGAGCAAAGGATGAATGGTGTTCCAGTAAATCTCACTAAATCAATGCATGGACACAGCAGCAGAGGCAAACAGGTTGACAGAAGTCTGAACGCCCACAAAGATGATAAAAAATACTGTTCTATACAGCTACTTACATCATGGCCTACAAGTTCTGTCTGAGTGGATTTATCTGCTTGAGAAGCAAGAGCCGTCTGAAAACACTGAGCCTTTTCCTGTAAAACAAAATAACACATCACAGCTAAGTCATGTTTTTCTTCACTGGGCTTTGCCATTAGAAATATCCAGGTAAGTTCAAATATCATGCATGGACAACTGCTCAGAAATAGATTTATTATGGTACTGTTCTCTCTGGGAGAATTTCTTCCTTACTGTTATTTCCTTTTATCAACTTATGCTTCTCTTAGAGAGTGGACTGGCACAGTCCAGTTATGTGGTAGAGCTGGGCCACAAGAAGGATGTCACTGGAGCGTGATGCAAAGCAATCTTCTTCCAAAACAGATACAGGTACAAAGCACCCAGCAGCAGCAGTGACTTGTGCAAACACCAGCACCATTAAAACAGCCACATAAACTATTTTTTTTTTTTTTTTTTTTTTGTTTTAAAGAAACATTAAGGAACATTAAAACTCCACCGCAGATCACAACACTGAGATGATTTCCCCCATTTGCATGATGCAAACATGTTAGCAAAGCCTAAACATTTCCTGGGTATTGTACTGATTTCTACTTTTCCTGTGCTTGCCCCTCTGTACCTCTGTCATTTTGGGAAGTGCAGCACAGAATCTCTGTGACAGGCTTGAGCAAGAAATCTGGACGCTGTGATGTAATTATGCTTCACCCAAAAAAAGTATTTTGATACTTCATTTGAAACCTGTCACTAAGTACATATACTATATCATTTTCCAGAACAAAGTATACAATGAAACAACTGTAAATATGCAAAATAAGGCAGGACAAGGCACACAGAAAGGGAAGATTCCATTAATAGAAAACATAGTCCTTTACTGTACTGAGACGTGTTTTTGCATCTACTGATTCAGTTTTACATTCAGCTATATCCGTACAAAATACTTTGACTCAAATTCCTCAAGACCTACAAAAGCATGTGTTAATGTTAACAGACAGATAAGTATCACAGTAAACCAGAATTTCTGTAAAGTGAATTTCAAGTTAACTGAACCTCAAGTTGAATGAATCTCAGTTTTCACCGAAAAAAAAGACACAGAAATGTTTTATTTTTGCCTGTTGTCTATGTTCTGTTTTCCTTCACAATTACCTCTTCAACATATTTTAAAAAAACAAATATTCATTTCAAGGCAAGATGCATATAACTACATTAACTGAATTTTGGCCAAAAGCATGCAAGCAGCGGAAAGATGACAACACCTAAATGATCCCATCTCCAGTATCTCAACTATTCAGATGCTGTTTGATAGTCTTAGCCCGCACAGTTACTATGATCTTTGGCACTGGAACAGGTAACAACCCAGCAGCGCTGCCATGACACAGCAGCCTACGGCATGAAGAGGCAGTCTGAAAAGGAAGACAATCGGTTCTATTTACTTTTTATTAAGGTACTACAAATGGAAAAAACCGGCAAAGTTCCAGCTCCCCAACTACTGGAAAAGAACTTTTGGAAATAAGACCTGACCCTTTTTCGGAATTCCGCAAAACAGCCAAATAAAAGATCTGTACAAGGCAAGTAGTCCACCTTAACATTAATTCACAACAAAGAAATAAGTTACCTGCATGTACAGCCCCACAGCAGCTTTCAACTACCACCACATAATTTCTCTTGGAGACAGTTACTACTGTAAAGTAACATTTTCAAGCAATTTTCCAAGTACTAAAACTTACTTCAGACCTTCCTGCTACTTTAAAACACCAGTTATCTTTTTTTTTTCAAAGGCTTCCTAGTGAAACTGAATAATTAGCGACTTTTTCCATACATGACCCAGTCTTCCTACCACTAACTGCATATGCTGCACCCTATCACCTTCTCCCTAGCTACAAAAAAGCTTCCAAAGGCTTTTTAAGTCTATGTTGAAATTTAAGGATTTTAAGAAAGTCAAAACATAGTATAAGGTGATTCCTTAAAGCCACCATTTTTCTTTTGAGATATTTCATAGCATCACAGAAGGTTAAGATGTCCCATCTTCCACTCCAGTATCTGAGATGAGTGGGGTTTGCCTTCTCTACAAGATATTAGGTAGCAAAAATACTCCAAACAGATCCTTCATTATCCTTCTCCTTTTCTAGGTAAACAAAACACTTTCTGCCTTTGCCCCTCTAAAGACCAAAGTTTCAGATCTTTTGAATAAGACGCAGCACTTCTTGGTGGCTTTTTGAGATAGAACATAAATTTACAGTTTTTCTTACTGTTCATTGTGCTTATTCCCTCTCATTGAAATAAACAGCATTAAAAGTAAAGGTGCCAGGTAACATGGATAAGAGCATGAAAAATTCTCATTCCTTGGGTTCACCCTGATTAGTAAAAAGGCAAGAAGAGCTGTGGGTGATTTTTAAGTCAGATAACTCATCACAGCATTGACAGCAACATTTATCACAATCCCTCACTCTCACATACTTGTCTGTGTGTGTGTGTGTGTGTGTTGCAGGGAGAGAGAGATAAAACCTTTTCTCCATCAGTGGCAGTTGCTTAAATTACTGATTCTAGTAACTGAAGAATTTTAACAGCCACAGTGAAAAGCATTAGGCTGTGATTCTATGATCAATAAAGCTATTCCTTCACATGGGAGTAAGTTCACAAGTAATTTGTATCTCAGAGAGCTGCTAGTATAAAAGAGTGTCATTGATGGCATACTTATTACATAGTAATAAGATAATAAGTCACCAAAAGGTGTTGAAACAGGAAGACAGCAGGCCTCAGTCAATCACATGCATGTAATACACTACAGATATAATAGGTAAGTGAAAAATAAGATAAAATAATAAGTGAAAAAATGGACTTTCATCACTAAAAGACAGCTATTAGGTAAAATAGTACAAAACCACTTGTATTTAGGGAGTCAGTATAGGTTAATACATCCCGAAACATATGACATTTTTCACAATGTTCTTTCTCTGAACAGAAGAGTTTAAAAAAATTTTCATAGCTTCGCCTGTGAACAGGTCAAAGTTATTTTTTGTGACCATTCTCGTAGCCAATTCCCTATCAGTGACAGCACGGTGACCACTTGTGGTGCTTTGTTTAATTGCTAATTTCAAACATTTTTGCTTGAACGTTACTCTGAACAGTCATACTAAATCAAAAAGCAAAACTTACTGTTCCAGCTGTTTTGGAGGAATCGTAAGTTCGCCAGTAGTGCCGTGGCTTTTGTCACTGAAGAATCAATTTTATCTAGGTTATAACATATTAATCTTTTTTCCTCTCCTATAGTCTGGACAGATTATTGTACAACTTTATGAAAATGTATCTTTTTTATTTTTTTCTCAGCATACATCCAAAACAGCCTACAACTGTCAGCATCGGCACTGCAGTCAGATTTACAATTCATATATGATTGTTTCCCTTGCTTCAGGCACTTACCCCACTGTGAAGAACAACTTATGTTTGCGATAGAACTGGGGAGAAAAAAAGCTTTTCTTCAGAAGACTTATAAAAATGCAAAGTCTTTTAATTCTGGTGTGCTTTGGGATTAAACTTAATCAACAGCAGCAGTTAGGCAATGACAGCAAAGGGATAACAAGTAGCACAAAAACCTGCTCTCTGGCATCTATTCTACCTAATTTACAGACTACTATAAGCTACAGAATTGACTATATGGCAGCTATTTCCATAGAAATTGAGTCCCTCTTGGTTTGAGTCTCAGTTTGGGAAGAAAATATAATGTATACACCATAGCTGAGTCACATCACACTTGAAAATGCTTTGTGAAGCCCAGCTGTCTCTTGAGCACTGCATAACAAAGCAGCTGCCGTGTGATTCAAAACTCGATAAGCACCAAGAACTAAGGTGCCAAAAAGCCACAACAAAATTAAATGCATTATTCTGCAGTCACAGTGGCAAATGGGTGTGAGTAGCCCATCACTGGGTGAAAACCAGGGGGAACTTGGTGGGAATGAACACAAGTATGCACAAATACAAGTTTCATTGAGGGTTATATTTCTGTCAAATCACTGTGAATTACAAAAAACAAAACCTCATGGAATTTCAGTGAACATTTAATAGTTTTCACATGGCACTCTTATACAAACCAAATTAGTTTTTCAGTTATTACATTATCATTTTTCTGTAAAACACAAAGGCAAAGTCCTATGCGTATGGAAAGACTGGTACCTGGAATGAAAATGATGTCACTTCTGCTTTGATTTCTATCAGGATACAGTACCCTTGTGTGGATCACGAAAGGCAAAGACAAGCCTGTCCCCAAGCAGTTTGCAATACTTTAATAATTAGTTACTGCCAAGTCTGAATATGTATAATGAAAAAATCCCAACTTCTAAAAGTGTAATCACTTCATAAGTCTTTGAAAGTGAACAATATTTCAAATCTTAATAGAATTACAAGCTTCACTATAGTCATACCAGCTAATCTTACTCACAGTAATGCAAAGAAACAGTTACTAGATCATAGTCAAAGAGGGTTATTACTGTTATTTTTTAAAAAGTTTTAAATCCTTACAATAATCCCAAGTGTTTTCTAAAACTTTCTACCCCAAGTTTTACAAGAGAAAAACTCTTCCATTTTGTTGAGTGCTGTATGATACTACTAATAAAAATAAGACTCCAAACTTTAAGAGTATAGAATGAGAAACAGAAAACACACAAAAAAGTGAACCTCCTAGGCCACTGAGGTGATGAGCATCAACAACAGGAAAAGAACCTTAAAAATTGTATTTTCTTACTCCCATTTATTTGACTGGACCACACTGTAACTTAAACATTATAATTACCACCTGCATATGTACTGCAAAGTCAAAAATAAATGTTTATAGGGACATAAGACCACCACAGAAATTCAGGATAAGTATTCTGCAAACACACCTGACTTTTTATTTCTCAAAAGCGTCTTTGGAAGGTATTTTAAGATACAGCATTAAACAGTGACGGGTATCTGTTCATGCTATATTAAAAAAAAATGCATTCTATTTCTTGGATTAGGAGAATTAAAAAAAAAACAACAAACAAAACAACTGTATTTTGATTAATTATTTCCTATTTTATCTGCTGCATCAACAAAAAGTAACACTCCATTTCCAGGCACTACTAAAAATTTAGAATTTCTATTTCAAAGCAATATATAGTTCTTATTTGTTATTATTCAATCATGCAGTAGGACTGTATGGCAAGTAGTCATTTCCTTACTGATTTTGTTTTCCATAATAAACTGAGGCTACTTTAAAGACATGAGTTTACGCACACACATAACAAAGTATACAGGAACTTTTTCTAGTCATTACTTCCCTAAAATAAACAAAAATGAAATAATAAAAAAACCCAATTCACTCATTCATATATGACCCAGATACGGCCATGCATGCTTTGAATAATGCAATACAATACAAAAAATATTATCAACTTTATGAATAATATGGCCATAAAAATTGATGTCAATTTAACCCTCCAGCAACAATAACAAGAACAAAGCAAAACTCTGAGAAGGTTATTGAAATGGAAGTAAAAACAAGCAGTAGCATTGTCATAAAAAGGCTGACACATCAAGCACAGTGAATTCATGCAGCAATCACCTCTACAAGTATTGTTATGAATAAGCAATGGTTTTTATTCTTAATTTTTGTTATGGTTGCATCCAGAGTCTTATGCTAGCTTGCCCTAATGAATTAGCTCCCCTCAACCCCTATGTCCTTAGATTATCACTGCTACAGCACTATGACCATCTAGACAAATATGATCATGTATCAAAATATAAAACACCTGACACACAAGCCTAGGAGACGAAATTACCCCAGTTTGATAAATTAGAAATTGTGATATAGGACCTTACGTCTTACAGCAGCAAAACACACACCAACAAAATTAGTGCTATTGGCTTGATTTTCCCACAAATATTTCAACAAAAATGGTCAACAGGTGATTTATTTTTCAAGGTCATGCATGAAGCCACCTGCAGTTACAGAGTGCTGCACAGATCCACATTCCAAAGTCCTGTGTCCTATGCAGAAAACCAGTTTTGCTCAAACCGCTGAAGTTCAACATATTTGCTTCAATTTCCAGATTCAGTTACCTTATCAGATTCCACAACTGTCAGAAGCATTCAGGTCAATTTTGTGCGAGATTACTG
Source organism: Psittacus erithacus (assembly GCA_009867235.2). Lineage (NCBI taxonomy): Eukaryota > Metazoa > Chordata > Aves > Psittaciformes > Psittacidae > Psittacus > Psittacus erithacus. The sequence continues at coordinate 34,971 of WYDI02025115.1, read as the reverse complement.
TAAAGCAGGACTATACATTCATGTTCAAAAGATCCCACTTGCACACCTTCTATTAACAATATCACAGCCTTTTTTTTTTTCCTAAATGGACATCACAGATATGGCATTGACATTCTCTTCAATTGAGTTCTCCTTTACTTAACTGAACAGTATTAATAACATCTTTCAAGATGTGAAACTGGTTACTCTTCTTTTAGACAACAATTGTTAACCCATCAGCTATAAAATGCTTCATCAGCAACAAGGTTTTACCTCATTTACGCTGTGGTTTCTCTAAGTTTACTACCTGAAAATGGAGATGAAACATGTAAAGTCTTGAATTAAACTGCTTATAAGCCAAGCAAACCAGCATTGTAATTTTTTAGAAACAACTGCAACTTAGAAAAATACTATCCTAAACCTTAAACAAGGATATAAACATATTTGTTTCAAACACTTGTCTCACAGAAGTAGCATGAAACCTTTCTCCTGGAGTAGCAAGAATTACCTCTTCCAAGAACCTACAGGACAAAATGGATTAGACAGATTATTCCTGCACTTCTACTTTCATTAAAACACACTGCCACATCGTTGCCTCTCATTGCTCATGATGCAGCTGGCAGAGTTGTGCTGACACACACTAACACAGAACAGGAAAATGAACACAGACCAATCAAATCTGGTAAACAAAGAAAGCACACAGTTTATAACCTTGCAGGTTTTCTTCCTTTATCCCTTTATAAAGCAACCACATTTATCACTTTCATGGTGTACATGATTTTAAATGCTGCCAGGTCCTGCATGGGTACACAAACAGCATTCCAGTCTGTTCCAAATGTCTGTTACGAAACAGTTGGCTTGTGTTGTTTTGTTTGTTTGTTTCTCCCCGCAACTTCTTCCCTTTTTTTTTTTGTGACTACCAATATTCATTGAAGGAATAACTCTGGCTAAACAAATGCAATACAAAAAGTAACAGTGTTATGAAAATCCCACAGTAATAACAAACAGATGATTCTGCAGCACATTTCATATAAAGCTTTATTTGGGGAAGTTTTCTTTACTTTTGGAAGTATCAAAAGCACTCGCTGACTTTATGTTTTTCTCTCCTACCACATGAAACGCTGACTTTACGCACTTTTTCCTTTAGGCCTCTAAGTGGAGATGTTTAAGTGCATTGCCTGTCAAATGTTTCTTCTCTTGGTTTGTGGGTTCCTTTCCCTCTGTGCACACAAGGACATTCATGGGATGTGATGAATGTCAGCGCCAGCCACTTTTGCACAGAGATTTAACAGCATGTGCATTAGGCAGAGTGCAGGAATCATCAACCCAGCACATTCCAAATTGCAACTGATGTTTATTGAAGGCTTCTGGCATTAATTAAACCTTACACAGCTAAGTGTTTACAGCAATTTTACAGATTGCTGTCCTGGGGAATGAGTTTCACAGTTGTGGCATTAGAAGCATATAGTACAAATGTAATGAAAGGGTCTTTTTCAAGTTGCCCCAGCAACTGCATGGGGCAATTTTGATCATATGCTGGTTAAATGAATAAAGAAAAATAATCACATTAACTAATTGTTGTCCCCATGAAAGTCATGTCTCAATCTTTGCAACAAACAGGCTGAAGTCTGATTCACTGATAGCAACAACATATGACCCCTGTACCACTCTATATATACCTAGCAACACTGAAAACAACCCATAGCTGCCATTCTTTGCATCATTCCCAGTGCAACATAATGCCAATTATTCAGTAAGTTATTTGCACATTTTGACAAGTATTTTGGGGAGAACCATCATTCTGGGTTTAGTACTCCCAGAACAGGACAAATACATGACTTGCTTTTGTCCTGTATTCACATGCAGCCCATCAAAGGCGCATACTCACATGCACACTCTGGAAGAGATCACCCTGCCTGTCCATCTATCCTTATCCTCTACACCCTTCCTTATTACAACAGTTAACACTAACTAATCTAAGCAAGAGAGTTAGAAAACAGAAATTTCTATAAGCTTCATGACAATCACTGGACAATCACAAAGGGCGTCAGCTGGCAAGGGGTTTCAGCATGACCTTCAAGCTTAAAACCAGTCAGATGGGCAGCTGGCAGACTGCTGTGCAGTGCTTTCAGCCTAGCCTAGCCACACCACACAGTGCCTTCAGCTCAGGTAACACTCACGAATCCAGAAGAATGTTTGAGGACTGTATGGGAAAGTGGGGCTTGGAGAATTACAGAGAAAAAGAGAACTTCAGTGAAAGCCTGAAAGACATGGACAGAATAGGATGTAGCAGTGTCACTTGTGAAAAAGTTTCAGTCACTGCAGCGGGCTCTCAGATGCACAGTAAGGGCTTTTCCATTGGCAATTACTTGCTTAAGCAAGGACCAAAAGGCACTTTCACCCCTTGTGAACCGGCTTCCAGCAATAGCCACGGCATGGGTTTTGCCAGTAATTGACACTGAAAAATTACTGAAGTAGATACCTTTTTACTGAGAGTTTAAGTTTATCACTCATGCCCTTCACTCTTATCCACTCACCTCAGTTGAGATACAGAAAATTAAATATCAAAGTGTACCATAATTAATTCAATAAGGCAAAACCAACACACTTCAATAAGCACTATCATGATAATACAAATATTTTTGTACATCTAGCCAAGACTCACGAGTAATGCTCTGCAGCTTTGTACTACTGTGTCTAAGCAGAATAGTTTTGACCATTTAGAAACTTTCCCAGTGATGGGAGTTCAACTCCATGAAAGCTGTGTGGCTGTTACAAATTCCATAGCAAATCATTTGGGTGCTGAAACATAGTAAAGCATTTATAGTGCTGATGTTTCAATTTCAATTGATGAAAGTAATGAAACATGTAGCAAAATATTTGCAAAACATTTTCATTGCTGCCTAAAAGTTGTACTTTTCTAAGCACCCGCCAAAAATACTAACTATTCTCACACTGCACAGGGAAATTAAACTTTACATTCTAGGTTTTGTTATAATGCACATGCACAAAGAAGTTCTAGCACAAAGAATCTAAAATAAGTTTTTAATTACTATTTCTAGAATCATTACAGGATCTTCAGGAAAGAGTACTGAAAAAAGGTCTGTCCTTTTTATATTCCTTTAAAAAATACAATTTCTCATCATTTAAGGAAATGGGGAACTACACCTCTATTTCCCACTGACATACATCATAAGCAAACCATGTTGCTATGGTCCCCAGATTACTGCTATAATGGAATCAAAAAGACGACTTCTAATCATGACCATAAGCAGCTGTCACATAAAATTGTTTGAAGAGGTTAAAAAACATCTCAAACAATAATATATTCATAAAAGCATAAAAACTATGTTATAGAAGTCTAAGGAGACACCCTGATACTACCTTATAGAGTTTTCCAGACAAAAGAGGAATAAATTCTAGTTTTGCCTCAAAAGAAGTTAAAAAGAGAGGAAGGTGAACCTATGACACTTGAGACACATCAACAGTCAATTTCTGCTTTAACATAAATTAAATCTACCACATAATTCCTCTTTATTGGCTCATAATCAGCCTGTCAGTACACTATTGTTGATAAAGTTGTTTTGCTAAAATTTTTTACAAGTGTTCTTTAATGCTGCCACGGTGCTGCCTCAGCTCATAATGTGTTCCTACTATCAAAACCACATTTGTTTATAAATACTGCTTTTAGATAAGTCAGTGTTGCCTAGGAAGTTGCTTCATTTCTCAACACATGCTACATGCTCTAGCATCTTATAAAGATGCAGAACAAGAAAGCTGAATTCTGTCTGTTGGTTGAAGACCAAAGGCTCCCTCTTACCTAAGTGTAAGTGTAAACCAATAAAGACAGCTCTGAAACAAAAGCACTTTCAAACTAGGTATGTTTTTAACGCAACAAATGGCTGAAGGAGAACAACAGAGGTATAAAATTACAAACGCTGTAAAATTGGATGGGACAAGCGAGGAGCAGAGATCCTTTGGGTGCTAACAAATAAACAGGTAACAAGCAGTTTGGGAGCTCCTTTGATCTGCAAAATGATAAACTGGGAGACCATTGAGGAAAATATCACATGCTTTCATGTACCAAGTTTTCTATAAGTGGTTGCTTGTGGCCACCACCGGAGACAGACAGGGCTGCATAGACCCTTGCACTGACCCAGTACTTCAGTAACCAGAATCAACAGGCAACATACAGTGAACGTCAATGTTACAGCCCATGGGGGATTATACCAATACAGGATGTTTAAAAAAAAAAAAAAGTCTATATAAACTAATGCTATTATTACTACATCAAATAGCTCACTGGATGGTTTGATCTTGGGTTATAAATACTTAGCAACCACACAACATTATCCAGGGACTAAGTCCTGGTTAGCATTTTTAGAATACAACAACAAACATCTGTTTAACCTAAAAAACCAAAACCAAACCCAAACCAACAACCCCTCCCCCCAAACAACAACAAAAAACTCCACAATAACAAAAAGACCCAACCCAAACAACTTGTTTTAACCTAAAACTTTTTGCACTCAACTGGGAGCCATAATTTCCAAAATTTCAAACCAAATCAAAGTTATAAAACATGCTAAAGAAATGAGTCTTTTATTAACATACAAGTGAACAGACTCTACAAGACCCACTAAGGGTGCATCCAAAAGCTATGGAAACAGCAATTCAGAATTTACTTATGAGACCTTGCAGTAGGGTAACAACTTATACCTCTACACCATACTACTGCTGCTTGGTTCAGATTTCTGTTTTCTCTGGAAACATCCTGCAGTATCCTCTGCAACAAGGTATCTGTGGATTTAGGAATCACCATTAACACAAAAAGCATCTACAATCATCAAGAGTAAGCTGTGCAAAAAGCTCAGCCAATTTTTGCTTATTGATGCTTTAAAAAAATCAAGTAAGGCAAAAATCTGATTTTGCTCTGTTCATTAAATGGTTTTTGAAGAACTGAAATCTGACTAAAGACACCCCACCCTCTTCCATCCCCCTCCTCCCACCAATCAGTTTTGTTTCCTGGTTTCCTATATATTTTCTTGAAAAATCAAACCGACTCAACAGACCAAAAGCTCAGAAAATCACTGAACTCTCAAAGTGTATATGGAAAAACTGGTTTACATTGTTGCATATTTGATAATCACAAAAAATTTGCCTGTTTTCACATATTGAGCATTTATGGTATGTTATTCCTTTCATGGTAACAAAAGCCTCATTCCTCTGAACTCAATGATACATTTACAGTAGGCCACCACAAGTCTATTTCCAAATTACATAGGACATGAAATACAAAAGCAGAAAACAAAACAGAATTACTTGAACAAATGCAATTTTAAAGTATAGGTATTATCAGAAACGGCAGATATATCTTGTCTTCTATTAAAAAAATAGCTGAGCTTTTCATGAGTTCCACAGAATTTCTCAAGGAGGTTGTCTTAAACTATCAGATTATTCTAGCTCTATGTTCAAGAAATACTGCAGACAAAATTGACTTGTTATGCAGAAGCATCACTGTATGTCAAAAGAGCGGCAAGCTTCTTGAAAAGTAACGCAGCATTCAACATTTTTAGAAAGGGATGATCTGTTTATTCTGCATACACTGACTCTTTCCAGCATCACTTACAGAAACAGTATTTGCTTTCCTATCAGAATTTGCACATAAGCAAAAGAGAAGACATCAACTAATTTTTGAAGGGCCAAAACTGCACCCAACCTGTGAAAGACTTAATTGTTTTTGGCAGCCTAAGTTTCCAATTCTACCACAGGGAGTACAGTAGACATGGCAAACAGATGAGTTTTCCTCATTTGTGCTCTTCTGAGTGCATTTCATTTGCATTCTAGTCTTAGCTTGTTCTCCTCAGACACTACAGACATCTTCCATGGCATCTGAGCCTATATATTCAGGTCAGCTCCAATTATCTGCAAAGTTTTACCTGCTCCTCAGACTACAATGTTCCATTTATTGTCTCTTTTACTGATCCTGATGGCAGTCACTACATGGACTCTTAAGTAGATGGAAAATGAACCACACACAGTCTTAGCCAAGGAACTTACATACAACACACAGAGCAAAAGAAACAGGCAACACGAAGAGATCATTAGCTTGTCAGTGGATATCAAAATGAGTTATAATAGCAATATGTTCAGAAGACCACCTTTGGTTTAACAGCTGGTCTCTCAAACTCAGATGGTAATCCTGAAGCTTTGCTTTCTTAGGCTGGTGTAGTATGTGCAGTCCTTACCTGGTTAAAGATAGTGACCAAATAGCGCAGTCTATTCCACTGATATGAAATAAAAACTTTCACAGGGAAAAAAAGACAAAACAAAAAAACCCAGAAAACAAAACAAAACCCCCAAAACTAAACCAAACAAAAAAAAAAACCAACAAAACAAAACAAAACCAAAAAACACCCAAACAAAAAAAAACACCAACAAACAACCCCACAAACCAAACAACAAAACCCAAACATTTTATGGTGAAGATAATTAAGAATAGAACGTAAATGCTACAAAGCTAAACTTCTGACACAAAATTATTAGTTCTATTCAGCTGAGTTCATCTCCTCTTCTCTCTTTTCATATGTACTAGATCTGAAACTCCTCTTTTCCATTCCTGTCTTTCCACTCATGTTTTCTCCTTGTAGACCTATTCCTTCCTTACTTGTACCTGTTCCTGGTCCTTTCTCTCTCTGCTACATAATTATCAATAACCTTTGTTCTTTCTCTGCCAATGAGAGATTTTGCGCTTCCCTTTAGACTTCAGATTACGATATGCGTGACCCATAAATCCAAGGTCTCTCCTCATTACAACTTCAGTTTCAGGGGCAGTCACAACATCTGGACACTAAAGTGCTAGGGTTGACACCCTTTGCAGAGCTCTTACTAAAGCAGTAAATGTGTCACAGGAATGACAAAAAGTGGAATTCATTTCACTGCAAGTTATCTTTGAACCAATACTTTTATGGCCTTAGAACATTCTGGTCCATGAAAACACAAACTCATTGCATCTTTGTTAACCTCTTTATCTTTTTGATTTTGCTCCCAACAGCAAGCAGAGCACCCACTTTCTCCATCACAGTGTAACTTACAGGCTGTGTACATTAGCTTTGCATAATGTTATATCCTAATTGTGCATCCAGACTTCTAAGACAAGGTCAGCAATCTCCAGAAGGCAGGGTGATGCCCCTCACTTTATGCTTAATCTGACAACCGCTGCCTCGTATAGGCCATTTCTATTTCTCTGCCTGGCCGAACTCAAGGTAGCTGGTCCGCAGCTAGGTCTGTTTCTGCAGCTGGGACTCCATAAAATCATCAAGAAAACAGGATTTCATGGTCACATTAACAACAGAGCAGTATAGCCTCCTCCACACTGCTGGTCTTCACCCTACTTTCTTACACCTTCCATGCCTCGAGAACTCCTCTGCATTCAGCAAAGCAGCCTGCACAGCTCAGACTTTTTAAGAAAGCTGGGTAGACTGGGAAGGCTGAGGATAGGCAAGATCTTGGGAAGGGACACAGCCAGGACAGCTGACCAGCCAAGAGGATATTCCATATCATATGATGTCTGTTTAGCAATAAAAGCTAAGAGAAAGGGAAAGGAAGGGGGGGGAGCGGAATTCATTATTTGCAACATTAGTCTTCCAGAACAAACACTACACATACTGAAGCTGTGCTCCCCAGAGAGTTGACTGCTGACAGGAAGTTGAGACTAAATCTTTGTTACAATAGTCTCAATTATTAAGTTATATGCAATATAGTGTAAGTATCTCTTGCTCTCTAGGGAAAGCCAAAACACTACAAATTTAATTTAACACACATTTTTAGTAATGCATTCTCAAATAAAGAAAAAATAATGTTTCAAATCCAAATCGCAGCGGCTTTGATGTTGCCTTTCCAGAGAAATCTTTAAATTGGACATGAGAAATATAATGTCAAAAAGGAGAGACAGAGTTGTGCTGTACTGCACTTCTCTCACACACCCTTTCCTCTTACATTTTCATTCATTTTGCAATTCAAAAAGGTAGTCATCAGAAATTCAATGTTCTATACCAATGATTCTTACCAAATTGCCTTGCAGTAGAGGTCACTTTGTTCATATACTCCCCTCTGTTATGTCTGCTCTTGTGTTTCAACTGACTGCTTTACACAGATGGTTTCTTTATCCATCTCTGAATTTCTGTTCCTTACAGTTAGTGAGCAGTAGTATCAGAATGCTACTCTACGAAGAACAATAATTCTGATTTCCCCAAGTGTGCTGTGTCATTACAATCTGCTAGGTTAGCACACCCAGCTTATCACTTCATTCCCTGCGCAAAATGGAAGCTTTAAAATCACCTATATCCTTTAGACTTCTTTTTCAAAAGTGAACCATGAACACAACCATCATGTTTTAGTCTGAACCACAAATGACAGAACACTTCATAGCAATATCAAATGAAAAACATCTGTGAAAAATCTGGAGAAAAACATCAACACCTTCCTGCATGCTTGAATATTATTTATACAATTCAGGATGTTACAAGATTAAGTTGTCTAGAGCTTGTAATCTACTGTGAAACTTTTTTCATATTGACGTGGTATTAAAGATCATGTTCCTTAAAACACACTTGGCCACCTGTATGGTGGCAATCAAGTGTGGACAGACATTATTGCATGCACTGCAATTAAAAAAAAAAAAAAAAAAAGCAGTCATTTATATTGTAATAGTTTTGTAGCATTTGTTTTGTATGTGGCAGACACAACTTTTACTATCAGGGAGATCATAGCTTTCTAAATCTAGGTTTGTAATTTTGAACTCTACCATATAAACACTTTAACCTCTTAGTTGTTCCTTAATAGAACAGCCTTACAGAAGGGATAACTTTTCCTCAGCAGAAGCTTTGCTCAAGTTGAACTTTACCTTAATTAGTGCTTTTCTCACAGGATATTTTGTCTTGGACTTTTTTAAAAAAGTGTTTAATGTGTTGTCAAAATGAATCCATTTAAAACACAACTTTTCGATTGGTTTCTAAGGCCTTCATACTTCCGCAGCAACTTCTGGAAGGAATGTGGAAATTTCCAAGGCTTAAACCTGGATTTAGCTAAAAACAAAATAAACTCTGTGCTTAGATGAAAAAAGGAAACAAAATCTGAACAGCATAACAAACAATGACTTCATTAAAAGAAATAAACTGTCATCGGAAGATTAATTTCTCCCTCTTTTGTGGGCTGGGATGGGGAGAGGCGAGGTAGAAGAGTGGCTAATGAGAGCAGAAATTTTATCATTGCCAAGTGATAAAACACAAGCAGAAACAAAGGCAGCCTTCACTACGGCACTTCCCACGGGAGCGCTTTATTTTTCAGCCTTCATTTTCCTTCAAGGTTTTGTAATTATATTTCCATAATTTAGTCATATAAACAATATTATGATTTAGGTAATTCTCCATAATTTTATCCCATAAAAAGAGCAGATTTGAAATTTTCACTTAGTCTAATAGCTAGCTTATTAAAAATGTCTGGCAGAACTGAACGATAATAGGATACCCTTGCTTTTCAATATTTCTTTTAGACACAGCTTTTACGTATCTCCTCGGGACAGAGTTCCTTGAACAACAGGGCTCTCTTCACTGCAAAGTGATTATATCAAATTTAAATTCATATATACGGTTGGTGGATTTGCTTGTAGTTCAAAGACTACATAAACATAATGTTATTGTTAATCATTTAAATAAAAAATTTTGGGAGCACCTTGCCCTATGGCTTAAAGAAAAAAAAAAAAAAAGGCTGTTCCCTATCATATTTCCTGATCACCACAGAAAATTCTGATGCTTGGCCTCAGAGACAGGTTTTTAAAAATTTTAACTAAATTTCTTATTAGTTACTGTTGAATAAACTATTCTTCTTGATTAGGATGTCTAGCACTATCTTTCCAAAGCATCCAGGCCTGCACTGAGATTTCTAAAGTACTTTAACAGATTACATACTTGAACAGTTTTTTGAGGGTGTTTTGGTCATTTCTGGGTTTTGTTGGTTTGGGTGCATTTTTTTGTTTGTTTGTTTGTTTTTTTTATAAGGTGCAGCTCTGGATTAAGTAATTAAGCTCATACATAATCCACTTTTCAAACTCTGGAACGACCCAATGATTTCTAAGTACTTCCCTGAGACTCACAAATAGCTATTGTATTTGATGACTTATGCAATTTTCAAGGTGAAGACCCAGAAGCCTAACTTTAATGGGGGGGGAGGGGGGAAGAGAAAAAGCCCAAAACACACAGTCTCCAAAACTTGGCTGTATGATAAACTCATGCCCTTAAACAAAAAAAGAGGAGAAATATGAGTTAAGCGCTTCACTTTCTACAGCATCAGGTTAAAATAACATTTACATAATCACAGCACACCATACTGCCACCAACTGAATTAAATTTTCAGAAGCCAATGAACAAGAATTGTGGCTGTCAACTTGTCAAGTAAAACTAAATTAAATGAAAACCGGAAGCTTAAGCACAGAATTAGAGTCATTTTAAAAATAAACATGAAAACAAAATTAAGTTACAGGAAGTTAAAGATATCTTTTAAAAAATTGGGAAAACCATAACCTTGAGATGGGAGAATAGGCACTTTGTGACCCTCTCCCTCCCCCCATCCAAAATCCCAAACAAAAAACCAAGCCACCAACAATCTTAATTCCAGTGAACTTAACAGTCTATTTCTATTTACATAAGCATTTAAGCAGATAATATTACAGGTATGTAACTTTTCTACGATGGACTGAAGCCAATCAAATAACTACTTAAGTTGATCAATGTACCTTTTATTTCTTATTAATAGAATAGCTTTCAATTAAACTTTCTATGATTAAAATGGTGGAAAGAAACAATGAAAGTGCTTTACTGCAGCACTGCCTTCAGTCATTAATTCATCTTAAGACAAAAAGTCTTGAATCTACAATGGTTGAAGCCAATTAAAGTTGATATACTATAAATACTGAATTTGTAACACATTTGATCTTGGGCACCCCAGTGTGAATTCAAATGTTATCAACCAGGATCAGTACATCATTGCTGGAGTTTCAGGCGCAAAACAGGAAAGAAACTATACTTAATTTTACACAGGTGATGAAGTAATTTAAGTACCATATTCTTAATACCACATCAGTATTAAAGTGGAAGGATAAACATGCAAGCACTTGCAATTTATATTAAAGTGGAAGGATAAACTTGCGAGCATTTGCAATTTAAGAAATAGAGGCTTTACAGTTACAGGGATTTAGTCGTGCAATAATTATTCCTTCTATGTATTATTACATAGCATTAATTATCTAATCTCCATATAAGATGACATATCTGGGGAAAAAGAAAACTCATACGTGGCTTTGCAAGAGTGAAGAAATGGGCAAGCAGAAAGTATAAAAGTAGCAGAGAAAACAAAAAAAGCCTTTTTAATGTCACAAAAAATTCCCCAAAAAAACGAAAAGCTTAAAAAAAATTATTTAAATAAGTATTTGAAAATTCAGGGAACCATGGAAGATCATAATGAAGGAGACAGTCACTGCTTATTAACTATATACATAAAGGTATTCCAGGTATTCACAAAGAACACCAGATGCTAACTGCAGAAAGCTTATCAGCAGCTATACTTGTATGGGCTTTGCTTTGTAATAAAGAATCGCTGTATGAACTGGGATATTTCAGTAGATCAGTATAGTTACCATAGATGCAACAGCACTGACAGCTTAAATCAGATAACCGCATGATAAGAAAGTCATGATTAAAACCTTGATGTTTGGTGAAGGAAGATCACAGAATAACTTCACCAGATTAAAAAAAAAAAAGTGGATTCATATAAATGTGTAAGAATACATCTCTTATAAGAAGTAACACTAGCACAGGCCCCCATAACAAAAAACAACACAGACAAGGAAACTGAACCAATAGGTTTCTGCCAGCATTTCTTCACCATGAAGGACAAGTCATTATCTTTGGTATGAACAAGATAAAATTGCTAAAGCACATATAAGTTATAATTACTTACTGCTTAGGTAATTAAAAACTGCTTAATTGTGGTTTTCAAATTCACATACATTGTATGTACACCAAGTATGGTTACAGATAAATTACCAGCTACACGGATTTTGATTGCATATTAAAAAGAAAGTCCACAGAGAATCTCAGCACTCAATATTAAACGTACTATATTTTGAAGTGTGCCCAGATAGCCTTCGTTTTCTCTGCAATAGCTCAGTTCAATGTTTTCTTTTACATTGTTATAAAGTCTTAACACTAGCCTCACACTGAATAGATAGGAAGCAAGGGCAGCTGATTTGCATTCCATGCCTTTTTGAATAGAGAATGACACATTTTCTCAGGCAAGTAGGAACACATCTACAAATCAAATATCTCTAGATGCTTACATTTCTCTTGTTCAAGTAAGAAATCCCCTACATATGTATGAGCAGCCATAATATGTTCTTAAAAAGCAATAAAGTTTAATGGGATAAATGGATTAGAAGTTAGGATTATTAATTACATGGAATACGTATTTCTATATAAGCATGCATGAAAGAACCCAGAAGATCCGGCTATCCAAAAGACATTCTGGTTTTAATTTCCTTCTGAAAATTTGAGACAGCTATGCTATCTTGGACTTCTTTATTAGACCATATTATTTTTAAGCAAAACTGATTGAACACCCTTTGCTAATCTGTTGTACCCTGTCAAATTCCAGTCCTCTAAACTAAACTCCAGAGAACTCATTTTATATACCCAAACAAAGGAAATCTGCAAATCACTAGGCATCATGTGTAATGACCTTCGATCTTCTTCTGAATTTGCAGTATGGTTCATTTTAGTCAAGCTGTTTAAACATTTGTGCTATAATGCATCAAATTAAGGCAACCAGCTGTGATGTTTAATTTAAGCTAAAAGTTTATGATCTACAACTACACAATACCTTAGAGAATAACTGGTATTTCATGCTACTAAAATAAATGCAGCTACAAAATGGTTACAAACTTCTCCAAGTTTTACTCAGAGTGCATGCCATTTAAGTTGTGGGTCTTTAGAGAGCACAATAGGTCAGTCAGTGATAAAGAGAAAAAGTGAACAACCAGTTCTAGCCTTTGCTGAATATATAGATTTGAAGCCTTCTGGTCTAATATGCAATTAGATTACTCCTATATTTTATCCTTCATTATGTGTACTGGAGTTTTTCCAATTGCAAGAAAGTGATGATTAGGAGAAGTCACTAACTATTTTGTCATAGTGCACCATTTTTAGCAGTTATTTTGTACAAACAGACATGGTATATAGAGATGAGTAACGGGAACAAAACCAGCAACTACAACAAACAAACAAGCATGCATTTTCTACCTATGAAGCAGTCATGGAAAAAAACCCCACAAAAACCCCCTCCAACAATAGTTAAACAATTGTATTGTCCTTGCCAATGGCAATATATAAAAGAAGAAACAAATGACACTTTATGAATAAGTAACAATGCCTTTCGGAATGTCTTGAGAGATTAATAATGGAGAGAAAAACTATGGTATGGCTATATATCAGATGTAAAAAGTGTGAAGACTAAACGTAATGGAAGTTGAAAGTTCAGGTTACCCCATCTGGAAAGCAATAAAGTCAGCTTGTCATACTGATATGGCAAAAACATTGTGTGTAGTAACTAGCTACCTTCTTTGCTTATCATCTTTTGGCTGTTCTTTTAAAAACTGTAAGCTATAGATGTGACAACTTATAAACAAAGCATATGCAAGGCACATGCTTGAACTAGATAAATTGATAACTCTTACTGTCAATGACAATGGCTTACAGTGAATTAGAAAGCTAATTTTCATTGATTCCAAGCTCTTCTAATATTTTTGTAGTTACAACTGACTTTAGAAATCATCTGCAAGAGCCAAAACACCCAGACAGCATCAGCAAAACGAAAAACAAGATCTTCGTGCTTACTACAGTCTTCTGGTAACAAGCTGTCTCATGGGCATGGGCAAAGAGATTCCCATGCAAGAATGATCCATGATGGACAGAGCTCCACCACGCGGGTGCACGGGATCCTCTTAGTTATTTTTTCCTAGCACAGGACCTACGTGAAGGCAGGCAGCAAATGCTCAATTTAATTTTATTGAAACAAGCTGGTTTTAGATTCATTCTATTTGGGTTAGTGCAGCTTAGCTTAAAGGATAAAGGGAAATTACTACTACATCAACAAAATCTCTCTACTAGAAGTAGCTTCAACTAAAAAGGAAAAAAAAAACCAACCCACAAACCAAAGTTTTTCTTACTACTGCAAGAACAATAAGAAACTGCTACTGTCAACTTCTTGCTGCTTGATACCATTCTGGATTTAGAGGAGTCTGCTGGATTAACATTTGAAAACCGGAGAGTACCAGGCACCCCATAATGCCTGTTTTCCACAACAATATTTCAAAAATCATTCCTTAGGACTCAGAAGAAAAAAAAAAAAAAAAATCAAAATGAACAAATCCAACCTCAGCCTAAAATGGTTTTTAATGTTCTGAAAAATAGCTTAAAGGATTTTAGGAGTGAAAAACTGGTGATAAATACTTGGCTTGATCTTTAATAACATAGTTATGAAGTGACAATCATTAAAGCACTCATATGAAAGTTTATGCAAACCATATGCCATCTGTACAATTTCAAACAAGCGCTGTAATTTCACAGTGAGAACTAGAAACTGTGAAAAAGCACTTTGTGGATACAAAGATGTTGGAAGGCATAGCTCTAATATCTACAACATTTTCAAATGATTACAGTCTTTCATTCAAGCAGACAGTAGCTACAATCCAGAGAGGAACAAAACCACCAAACAAACTACAAAATAAAGATCCACAATAATCACACTTAAACACAACATACTTGACAGTCAATTCCTCCTTTGTTTGCCTGCCAAATACTGAAGTCAGAATTCTGTTAATCTGGCAACAATAAATTAGATCAAGTGCCTGTAAAAGTAAGATTTAAATTATATTACAAAAATACACTACATCAAGAGTTGAAAAGAAAAAAAAAAAATCCCTATACTATGAATACATAATTTACAGTTTTCAAGGCAAAAATAATAAAAAAACCCAACACATTCCATTTTAAATCAAATGCTTCAACTCTGCTATTATGCTTAACAAACACCTAGGAAATATTAATTATAAGTGGATTTTGTTCTGCTTTTTACCCTTACAGAGTGTTCCAACATCACTTTTCTCAGTGGCCATATAAATGCTAGGAAAAAGTACTAAAAGAACAATGACCATTTTTTTTCCGAAGAAATAAACTGTGTCAAAAACTTCCTGGAGACACTGGTATCTTTAAAATTCAACCAAAGCCAGGTCCATAGATGACAATGAATGACTGGTCCCAAAATTTTCCCACGATTTTTTCCTCAAATAAAGAAAAAAAATTTAAAAGGTAAATGTACCTTTTAGAAGTTGCCCGCTAAGACTATCTTTTCATACCCTACACTGACGGCACAAATTCGTAGAACACAAAGGGATATGCATTAGAAAATGTAAAACTGGCTTGTGTATCAAAAATTATACATCACATGTAACTCTGAAGTGTTGCTTACAAATGGCAGATTTGGTGGAGTATGACTTGAAATTCTATTTTGCAGCAACGTTATTGCGCATAAAATGGTATTTTCTGGAAGAAGAAACTGAGAACCTGTCAACATTGACAGATGTACATGTGAAAGACTGGACAATGCTACAGAAGAAATATGTCTTCAGTTATCTTGAGATGTCTGCAAAAGTAATGTATTAATTTATCTTCTGTTTTGTCTTGTGGAACAGGAAACGCATAAAAAAGTTTTCTGAAAAAAGTTCATATTTAGCAATTTATACTCTAATATTTTACTAGAAATATTATCATCAAAGAGTAGTCATGTTCTGTATTTGGCTCCAGAGCAGCTTTGCTGATTAGCAAAGTTTTTCCCAGAAAATCCCAAGAAACTAGCAATTCCCAATACAATGCATGTAAAACTGGCCAACAGGTGTTTAAAACAGAAACACACATGGATTTACAGCTTTAGAACTGTATCCCACTGAACTCCTGCAAAGAAAATCCCCCTTTATCATAAAGTTTCAGGACACTGCCAAGTGCCAAAGTACTTAAGCAGTTTGTACATTCTGTAGAAATTTCCACAGAATAATGGAAATATTGCACTTTCTCCCTTTTAAAATAAAAGCTGATTACCATTGGGCTTTTATTTCTGTTCAAGATATTAATAAATTACTTTTTAATTACATGGAAGGCTACTGTTTGGTATGTATGGAATACGTTTTTTGAAGAAAAGCATTGTCTTCATACTGACTTTCCTTTTCATGGTTAAAAAGCCCTTTCAGACATGAAGTCATTCATTGAAAGCTACTGCAGAAGTGGCTTATCAAACAAACATACAGTCAAACACAGAAAGCACCTATTCTTCATGAGAAAGCTTCAGTACCCCTTACTGTCTAGCTTATCACATTTGCCTTTCTACAGTTTGAGGAGAGCAAGCAAGCTCTGGAAAGGACTGGGAACCAGTTCCCTGTTCCATTAGAGATGGCCCAGGAGACGTCTAGCAAGCTCCTGGTGAAGAGGGCAAAAGAAGTTACAAACCTTGAGATAAGCAATATTGGTTTTAAATACCTAACATTGTCATTTCAATGTACAATAAGCATTTCCAGGTCTAATTTAAATGCACAGCCTAATTGGCCTATGAGACATATCACAGTGAATTGGTAATGCTGATATGCAAATTTCATTCCCAATTACAGATCTGAAAGAAGAATAAAAATGTCTTGGGAGAACATATGAATACTTATGAGACATGTTAGTACATATCATTACCCATGGAGTCACTGTTAACTTCTTAATTCCACATTAATGGGAGCAAGGAAATGGAAAGTGACACAAATTAGTCATGCTGAATATTGATAGAATTTGAACAAGTATATAAATTAATATTTTAAAAAGCTGCATATGTATACAAATAAAAAAATATCCACATCTAGGTTAACAGTATATTAGATAGAAGAGTCCAAACCAAAGGACCTAATTAGATTTTTTTATACAGCTTATAAAATACTAATACCTCAGCAATATTTTATTGAATGCATTTTGTTCATATTTCAGTCTATTATGCTCAAAATGCAGAAATATACATTATCTAAAATCAGCATAAGTCAATTTTTGCCTAAGTGAAAAAGAAAATAACCACAGGAATATTGAGAGGTTTTGTAATTTATTTTGGTAGACACTTCCCAAGAATTTGAAGGGTCTCTTTGGATCAGCTCTTTGATGTGAGAGCAAACTCACGATTTTTGTTGCATCAGTTTTCCACTATGTTCAGATTGATGCTGTTTAGTCACTAGCCCTCAAATTGAAAAGAAGGAAAGCATGCATACTATACAAGTGTGTGTATATATAGTAAATGTGTATAATATGTAACTATATATATATAGTATGTATAAACATCCTTCATAGAAGCAAATTCTGTGGTCAGATTCAGTAAAATTGACTGTCAGAAGCATGATACCTACAGAAACCAAGCATGCGTTTTGAGGAATTGGGGTATTATTTTTCACCCTCTGCTGTTTCCTACCCATTTAAGAATTCTGAGGAATGCTCAGGTGAGAAGCATAATGGAAAGAAGGGAATTTCTGCACACATGTTGCTAAATAACGCCACTCACAGACAGAGCACATTGTAGATGCACGAAGTGTAACTGATTAAAAAAAATTTATTCTGCACATTTTGCAAACAAAAAAAAAAATCCATCAGTATTTACGTAACAAAGATAAGACTTTAAATCAGAAAGTTCAAAGCCAGCAAAGGACTGTACAATGAGAAGCCATGCTAGGAAAAGAAGTAGCATAGTGTCTTTCCTAAGTCATCTGCTACTTATCAGAAATAGGTCTATGTATGTGACTAAGAGTTCAGTTGAACCAGCTGATGACAGTTCTCATATTTTTAGAAAGAAGTGATTTTTATGACATTATGGAGAAAGCTGCAACAGTACAATGGGGCAGGCTCATAATGAAATTTCAGGAAAATTAAAGCCTAAGTTCTGGCCAAGAACTTAAACACATGCCTAATTTTAAGGTCATGCATTATTCAAGTCACTTAAAAAAAAAAATCGTTCGTATTTAAATCACACATAATGCTCAAGCACTTTGTTTCAGCACGAAATGACTCAGGACAGTATGGAACTTCCTTACTTTTCAGTTTTAGGTTAACTTCTGTCTTATTATAAAGAAGGGTTTCTCAATAATTGACACTGGCGAGATAGGCTGCAACTTTAACGTACTGACAACACAGCTAATGCTTTTTGAAAACCAAAAAAATTGTCTGTTCAGTAAATAAAAAAAAATAAAAAATAAAATTAAAAAAAAGGCTTTCAGAAGTTGTTTCCCTGAAACGAGGAAAATGGAGGAAAATAAAATTACACGCATTCATCTCTCCAAACCACGATCAAGAATGAGATCTTTATTTCCAATACAGATCAACTGTATCTTGACTTCCAATATATTCTTTTCCTTACAGAATCATTTAGGTTGAAAAACACACTTAAATTCATCATGTAGAACCACAAACCTAACACTGCCAAGCCTAACACTAAACCATGTCCTTAAGTGCCATATCTACGTGTCTTAAATACCTCCATGAACTCTACCACCTCCCGGCGCAGCCTGTTCCAGTGCTTGACAACCCTTCTGGTGAAGAAGTTTTTCCTAATACCCAACACAAACCTCCCCTGGTACGACTAGAGGCTGTTTCCCCTTGCCCCATCACTTGTTAATTGGAAGAAGAGACTGACACCATGTTACATCCTCCTTTCAGGCAGCTGTAGAGACTAGACTGACAAGGTCTCCTCCCTGAGCCTCCTTTTCTCCAGGCTAAACAATGCCAGCTCCCTCAGCTGCTCCAAGTAGGACTTGATATCTAGACCCTTAACCAGCTTCATTGCCATTCTTCGGAGACACAGCAGCACCTCTATGCCATCCTTGCAGTGAAGAGCCCCAGACTGAACACAGTATTTGAATATTATATAACTGCATGCTAATATTTATCAATTAACTACATTATCATGCATTGGTAATTCCCACAGTAATTCTTTGGGCAGAGTATACTTAAGGTACTTTATCATTAAGTGTCCTTGAAATTTTATTTTTTTTTTTTAGTGCTAACAAACTCTCTTCCTTTGAGCTAGCAGAAAACAGCTACTGAAAGCATTTAAGTCCTATAAACAGCCTGTACTCTTGTGCTATGTTTAGACACATAAGGAAATTTCTCTTAATGCACAGAGAACTAGAAACGGATTGAGCAAACAATTTAAAAGTCATTCTACTTCCTTTGCTTGTTACATTAGTTATCAGCTCCATCTAAAATCCCATTTGACATCTCAGTCAATGGGAACACCAGACGAGATACATGACTTCAAGGTTAAAAATTTAGCAGCTTTTCAGCTGAAACCAAGCTGTTACTCACCTACACAGCATGTTACTTTGGAAAGCAACTTCTTACAGAAGCAGACAAACCTGCCTATTGTGGCCATAGTTGCAACTGCATTTACACTGACAGAAAAGCCAACTGCTTCATTTGGATGCCTAACACTTACACAGCTTGTACCATCAAGAGAGAAGAAGGCAGCCCCTGATGACAGAACCTGCATCTGCGCAGCTTATGTGTATGTGGAATAGAAAGGAATAACAGTTGGTTTTATTCCATGTATTAGTTTGCTGATGTAGGTAGAAGCCATCTGCATTCAGCCGCTCCATCTTTTGGAGCAGCTCCTTAGAGAGTTCTGCGCACTCACAGCACAACAAACTACTACAAACATCACTCTTCTCAAAGAAGAAGCTCTGCTGGCATAAAAGCCTTTGAACAGTGATAAATGGATCAAAACTAGGATTTGTATGACATAAAATTAAGTTTAACAATTTTGTAGAGAAGAAACTGAGGAGCTCAACAAAGTTTCAAAGCAACAATAGCCTCTATATCGTAAAACACAACTCAAAGGGTTTAAGGATACACCAATTCAGACTTAAATTGACTGAACTAGACAAGTACATCTGCACAACGCATGAAGACTATCCTTTAATTCCATAATCATGGCCTTCAACTTCAGGAGTTTGGTCAAAGCACATCTGCAGTACATCTCCAGGTATGGGTACATCTTGGTAATGTTCACTCATAATGAAACAATGAACTCAAAGCTTTCAAAAAAAGCTGCTTCCCACTTTAATAAAGAAAAATAAATACATAATTTCTTCACTCTATGGTGACAATGCCTCTATAATCATAGTTATAGCCTGAGAACAAACAAGCAATTAATAATCCTGTAAAGCATAAAGAAAAAAATTAAAATCCTACAACAATCTGGAATTCACTTCAGGCTAAGGGGAAAACTAAATTCCCCTCAACCTTCTAAAAAAAGAAATAACTTGTAACTCCACAACTATTCTGACAACTGCAAGATCTTGGGAAACATGAAAAATCTTATCCAAAGGACAATTTTTTTAAGATTTTGTTGAACTTTATAAAGGCTTATATGAGTTCTGTAGTGGCACCTCAAAAATAACATTAGAACTATGCTAGTGTTTCTGATGCATGTGAGAAATGAAAATGACTATTTTGAAGCATTTCCCAAAACACCTCTTAATCTAATTATCAGTAAGGACTAAAGAATACGTAGGTCTTATAAGTGATACGCACACCAGTTAGTAATAAACAGGACAACCATGTCCTAACACAGAAGTGATTTCACTTTCTTCATAATTGAAGGTTTCTGATGTTTGAGAGAGTGCTCAAGGATATAGCCTAACCTTCCTAGAGTATGACCTCCCATTCCAGAGCTATGAATGGTGCAGTAAGAGCTTGACTTTCAAAGCAGCTCTTTAGAGGTTCAGTCCAAGTTACTCAAGTAGAACAAACCTAACTGCCAGATGCCTCATTTCCCCTTTTTGTAAATATAATGTCTGTGAGAGGCTCAATGACTTGCCTAAAACTATTGTGTTTTATCTTGAAGAGATTGTTCACTTTGTGACTTAAAGATTGAAGACAGACATTTACACTTGGACACCTCATTTTTTAAATATCCGCTATCAGAACTAAGCAATGTTCAGCTATTCAAGGATTTGGATGTTTTCATTATTGTTGCTTATAAGTTAAACACATAGATCCCAAAATTTATTCTGTATAGTAACATATTATATGCCTAGTATCTATTTTCGAAGTAAGCACTCAGAATAAAACAGAAATTGGACTTTGGCTTTGAACTTTTGAGAAATGTAAATAAAATAGACACAAATGATCTATTTAATAAATATACTTAGAGGAAATGCACAATGAGAAACAACATTCAGTGAGATAGATGACAGAGCTACCTGCAAGAAATGGAGTTTAAATGGGAGCAAAGCCCAATAATCATCAAAAAAGGAGCATAAACTTCTTCCACAGAAAATTTGTTTTCTTTGTATCCATAACGACATGGGACAAATCTGACCTAAAGAAACATAACAGAAGTTTTATCATCAACTTGTAGAAGCAACTGGTATTTGTTTGTTTAAAATTGTAGAACTGTGGAAGTTTTTAATATGATGAATCATTCAGAGATATTCACAGAGAATTAAATTAATTCTGTGCTAGTTCATTTATTTAACAGCAAAATTTTATGTTATCACCCCGCATTCAAGATCCTATTTTCTTTTTCTACAATACCACAATGGCATAAATGCCACAATAATGGGACTAGGATGATTTTTATAAATTGATTAGACACTAAAAGGGAGCAATAATGATTTCTCCACTTGTAACCTGTGCATCTTCCAGCGATTTGCAGTCACCAAAAAGCAGCAAAACATGAAATTCAAGTGGACATTTCAGTTACTTCTTAGAGAAAAAAGGAGATTTAACAGAGCTTTCTCCAAATATATCAAAGAAATAACATCTTTAGCGCTTACCAGACATCACATGTTAAATTTGTTCAAAACAACGCGTTTCAGATCATCTTAAAAATTAAATACAACCATATCTAACATTAAAGAGCTGCTCATCTAAGGTGGCTCTTGAATATATTTAATTCATATCATAGCTTCAGGATTAGAGTAAAAGATGTTAGTCTTTAAATCTTTTTACAGGAACCACAGAAGCATCATGGTTAGTGTGGTGAGAAGTTCACTTCCACTTTATTCCATGACATATACTAGGTCACAGTTCCAGATGCAAAAATTGCACTCAACTCATTTAACTAAATCCCTCAAGGTAAGTCACCAAAACCTGAACCCATCTAGGTGTGCATCCATACAGACATTTGCGTTCAGATAAGGGAGCTCGTATCAGATAACAGCCTCTGAGTACACAAACTCGGCTCCTTTTAAATCACATGAAACAAAATCATGTGTTTGAGGAACACACTGTATGCTTCAGCTCCTAATGAAGGCCCAATCCAAAAGACCAGATGTAAAAGCCCATGAAACTGCATAGAGTACATACTGGATCATCAGAACCAACTGCTTTAGTCTTCAGATCCATTCCTACTCATGCTGATAAGCAGTACTAGGCAGTACAGAAACAGACATTTACAGACTCATGACATATGTGAAGCAGAGAACTGTAAATTACAGTTCGAATAAACTGATTTGAAACCTGCCTATGGTGAATAAAAAAAAAAAAAAAGAAGGTATAATTTTTCTTGTGACAGGTTTTTTAAAAAAAGTAATGTTGAGAAAAAAAGTGATACAACAGTTAACTCTGAAAGTTTCAAACACTTTCAAACAGAAATCACAAATGCATTTCCTTGACTTTGAGTTTGAATTTAACCCGATTTCTGACTAACAAATTATTTCTGTCTTGAAAAAAGGCAAATTTAAATCTTTAAGTTTTTTCCATTGAGACCTTCAAGACAATTTGATACTGACTGTTAATTTGGTCATACACAGGACACCAAAGACGCTTCAAACCACTAGACCTGCCTTACTGACCTCGGGGTATTCTTCTAGACTTTCAACTGAACAGATTTAAAACCTTGCCATCCTCCCAGAAATGTTATAAAAGGCCATTAAAAAAAAAATGATGGCCTTACAAAGGAGATCGAATAAACCATCAGTTCTTTCTGGTCCTACTTGAAATGAAAATTGAGCTCTTCCAAACCCCTCCAAATAACAAAAAATAAAAATTATCTACTACATAAAAGGTTGCACTGAAATTTGTAGAATCTAAGGATCCTGGCACCAGGGACAGAAAAAACACTTTTCACTTTCACAAGTCATCTGCAGAGAAGTATTAAATCCTCGCAGAACTGCTCACAAAAAGTCTAGAACTGCTGAGCTTTCATTCCTGCTGAAGAAGAGAAGTCCCCACAGTGGTCTAAATAGAGCTTATCATTATTTTTAACAGTATTTTAAAAGAATGGCGTGGTATGTTCAGCCATACTTTTTTAAGAACTATTAAAAATAACTTGTGTTAAATAGACCATGGGGGCTTCTCAGATGATAATTTGGAACTCCGTCTTCTATAGCTTAAAGAGTAATGTACTGTTTTAAACCCCTGTGACATCATGTTGCAGATTTCTCCTTACAAAGTTGGCTTTATATCTCTCTAGGTACTCGTTACAGTATATTCTGTATGTATACAAAAAATGCCCTGTCTATTAAACTGTAAAACTGTGCTCTGCTCTTGGTACTTTAACTACCACTGACCCAAGAGAAAAAAAAAAAAAAAAAAGAAAAATAGAAAAAAAAAAATTATCCTACCAAATTAATGAAGACAATAACTGAGTTTTGGTAGTAAGCCTCCTTTGGATGACCATGTTAAAAAGGAGATAAAAAAAAGCACAAATATTCTTTCTTTCCTTCTCCTGCAAGCCTCGGTGGACATTTCCAATAAGAATAGTGCCCAATTTCTTTCCATAAAAACAAATGTCATGCCAGATGTAGCTTTCTGGTAACTCCTCTGTCAAAGTCAACATATTCTGACTTAGTAAACTTTTTTTTTCCTTCCCCCAGTACAACAGAAACATCCCTTTAAGCTGATGCTAATGCCTAAAAACCACTTAGAATAATTTTCTAAGTTTCATTTAAGTTTAGATGTATTTTAAGGCATTTCTGATTCCTGTTGGTGACAAAAATATTACAGGATTCATTGAAGCTACAGTGAAAAGGACAGTAATAATCACCTTCAACAGATGACCTTGTGAATGCAAGAGAAATTTTCTCTAGCATTCAAAACCAATATTTCAAATCTTACCTAAAGGCCACCTGCCATTCTGGTTGATTTTGAGATTGTACTCATAAATGCTGTTATGTTATGCACTCATAACTGCTACGGTATGGTAGTACTGCAGCTATCCTAAACCAAAAAAGTCTCAGAAAACAAAAAGATTAGCAGTTCTTCAAAATTATTCACCTATTAATTTTTTTTTCCATTTTTACTTTGTGAAGTCTGAGAGACACTGTTGCTATTTAGTTCACAAAGATTAGTTTTCAATTTTCTGTACAAGTAGGGTGGGAGGTATTATGTCTGTGTGAGATTGCACATGGCATTGGCAACCTTTTTCTTTCTTCATTTCCAGTCTAATGTTAAGAATAACATATTGTTCTTATGGTTATTTGATTAAAGAGGTCACACCATTAATCACAAAGGCAGACATGTAACTTTGTTAACACTGGCCTTTTGTGCACTATTCTATTCCCAGTGCAGTACAGAAATCATCTTTAAATCAAAAGACACAATCTGATCTAATGAATGACGAAGTTAGTTGCCAACAGTCTTTACATGTGAGGTACTACATTAATATACCTGTCCATCAAAAAAACATGCTGTTAAGCAAATGAAGAATTGTATTATTCTTCTACAAAACTGATACTTACACTTTTCCCCTCTAGACATACAATGACAGGATTTGCTGTAAATCAGCACAGGTCATCAGCACATCAAGTAGCTAACTCATGAGCACCTGCTGAAGACCTAGTCCTTAGTGACTGAAAAATCATTATAAGCAGAAATTAGAGCTTTCTTTCCTCTTATCATTTCACACTGAAGTTTTGCAGACAAAAACCTAAGTCACAAAACATTAGGATATGGGGATGTTTTGTCTTTTTTTTTTTTTTTTTTTAATTAGAAAATGGTTTGACTGTGATTATGGAAGACAAGCTCTCACTGAGAATTTGTCTTGTTTATTTGCCTATTTCTGTAAAAGGCTTCTTGCCTCTGCGAAACAACATATGCGGGTATTAATGCAACCAAAGACTGCTGCTAGGAATGAAGCCTACACATGAGAGTTTTCATGGCATGATTTAAGGCGCTTCCCAACCTTATGCAAGAAACGAAAAATAACTTCCCATTCCCTTGTGCCAGCCCCAAAGAAAATGACTGCATTATTACTTTGAGTCCTACAATGGAATAAGATAGTATTTTGCTCTGACCCCAAGCTATGAATGGGATGCTATCAACTTGTTTTCTATATCGTATTTAAGTTCAAAGCAGACACAGTAGGGAATCAAGTCCAATGTACATGCTGATGTACAGCCAACATCTGGAATTTAAAAACGCGTTTTTTGAACAGCAAAGAACCATAAGCCTACCCATGCAATTCTCTCATAATAATTATAAATTAAAAACCACATTAGCAACAGTTCACAGAAAAAGGCCTGTTATTTTCACTTATTTTAGCATAAAACCAGATGAGCTGTGAAAGTTGTCTCCTTGTACGTGATCATTCTCAATTGCATTAATTAGTCATAAGTACAAAATTCTATTCCCATGCCTTCTGAGAAGTACAGCGCTATTTATAGTACAATTCAGGGACTACTTCAGTGAGTGCCTAGTGGGAAACCAGCAACATTACAGTGCTCTGGAGTGTTATTTAATGTTTTATTTACTCACATCAGTGTGTAAAAGTACAAGGACTCCAGCACCATGAAAGACAAAAGACAAAGAGAGCTCTAAAAAAAAAAAAAAAAAGAAAAAACCCAAAAAACCCAACTTAAAAGTCAGAACAAAATGTTACGTAATTGGGTTTGACACTTCTTCACACATCTTCACCAATAAACATTTCTAATTCTGCACCCTAATGTAATTACCAAGAAAGACGATCAAGAAACACTAAGATATTTACAGAACTAAACTCATGTAACCTGTGCCCTGAGAGGCCTTAACACCCCTTTAAAGACGCTGTTCTACAAGTTTGACATAGGGTACAACACAGTTATGAAGAGGCAATCAGCAAACTGAAGGAGCAAACTTTTATTCATATTTTATGTTGACACTTTTAGTTAACAGTAGTGTATGTATACATAAAAGCCTGAAAAGCATTCCAAAAATTATCTCACACAAAAGCCTCTTCCTATGCATCAGTAGCTACCTGGGCAGCAACTCTCCAGGGAGAGATGAGTAAGTTCCTTGCCTTTCTAAAAAAACTTCCTTGTGTTGATCAATTCTATTACCATGGGATATTCTTTTATATTATACCAGATCAAAAAATTATTAACTTTTACACTTGAGACAAAGAAAAGAAAACAGAACAACAACAAAAAACAAAATCCCACCTCAAACCTCACACCACAACCCAAAAGATTCTCCATAGGTTTCTCATTTAAGAGGAAGAATAGTAGACAGTGGAAACATCAAAGTATTACATCTGTAAATCTTATAAAATCAAACCTAGATAAAACCCACAGTGAATGAAAGTCCTTACTATTTACTAGATGATTGCTAGCATACCATGAGCTGAATACTGCTCCTACTGAGCAGGTATCTGTATCACCAAATCATCATTTACCATTAATATTGTTATAAACGGATGTCTGAGACCAATTTAAAACAAAAACTATTTTAATTAGGCTGAGAAGCAAAAAGCAAAACCTTTTGTACAGCCTAAGCAACCTGATGAAAGATTAAATGAACAAGGACATTGGACTTGACCCTTTCATGTCAGGTGATAATTCTCAAACCAGGGTTCAGTTACATCAATAAAGCACTGTAGGAAATGACGTGAGAACAGAATTAAGACACAATATTGGCTGCTTGTGATAAAAAGGTTTATTTTTTTAACTTATACTTATGCCTTCCCAAAGGCCTCTGGATGGCTAAGGAGGCTAAAAATGCAATTGTAATTAAAATCTACACAAATACAAAATCAATACAACTGATGTATGCTTGTTCGAAGCAGACCCATGTTCTCATTATTTAACCTCTCTTCTCAAATTTTCTCTGACATGCCACAGATCATTTCAGAAGGTGTTTTTTAAAGTAGATCTTAACGCTGAACTTATTTGTGTTGAAAGAATAAGCCCTATACTATTAGGATTTAGTTATATTTCCAAACAGACTGACAGCAAATGTTAGAAATACTGTTTTATTTAACAGTGTATCTAGCAATCATAATATGTTGTATTTAACCCTTTCCATAAGCAAAGCAGTATTCATAGAGGAATAGAGGCCTGCCAAAGTCTTCCTTTTCTGCGTTTGGCTCATTTATCTTTAAACACATTAATCTATTTAGAGAAGGATTACAGTACCTGGTAGAAAAAGTGCTTGAGATTACTGTTTCTGAGAGACATTAATGCCTCAGTCTCATAGCTGAATATTAACCTAGATTTCAGGGATCTTTCCTAAGTGAAAAAACAGCATCTGTGCTATATAGATAGATACAAAAATATTATTCAGCAATACAATGCACATGGTCGCAATTCCCTGTCCTGGTCTGAATCTGTATTTTACACTTTCTTAAAGAAGTTCCTAAGTAGTATTTCGACATATATCATTAGAAGACAGGCTAGGAGCCTGATAACTAGCTAGATTTTTTTGACAATACCTACATGACAGAAGGATCATATTTTCAATTAGCTCAGAACTCCTTAAAATAACGTAAATAATTTTATTATAATAGAATTTGATTATAATATTGAATAATAATATGACTTATGCTCAGACTTTAAGGCCAGAATTTTAACAGTAAACTGGACTACCATACCAAGGACACAACCAGCAAATGGCTGGAGCTCTTTCTCCCCCCACCCAACCCCCTTTTATCAGTAGTGTGGAGACTGAATGAGAGCTGTATGCAATGTGAAGAGGGTGCAGGCCACTAAGATGGTGGATCAGATGACAGACAAGGAGAGGCTAAGGGAACTGGGGTTTGTTTAGTCTGGAAACAGGAAGGATGAAGTGGGATCCATCTGCTCTCTTCCACTATTAAACAGGGTATGGAGAAGCAACAGACATCTCTTTCTGTACTGTAAGTGCGGTGAGGCACTGGAATGGGTTGCCCAGGGAAGTTGTGAATGCTCCATCCCTGGCGGTGTTCAAGGCCAGGTTGGACAGAGCCTTGGGTGACATGTTTTAGTGGGAGGTGTCCCTGTCCATGGCAGGGGGGTTGGAAGTAGATGATCTTAAGGTCCATTCCAACCCTAACTATTCTATGATCCTGTGATACTCAGATGAGAATAAAGAAAAGCCAAGAGCAGCAGCACATACTGCAGTGAGAAACTCCTACTGGACACAAGAAAAAAAATAATCTTCACAGGACTAGCTAGACAGGTCATCCAAGGAGGCTGCAGAATATCTGGTCCCTGAGGAATTTCAACACATAGCTAGAAAAGGCCCTGAACAACCTGGTCTAACTTGGACTTCAATCCTGCTTTGAGTTAGGACACAGGACTTCAGCATACCTGAGGTCCTTCTTAGCTAAATTATCATTCATTTTAAACTACCTACTTTTGCTCTAGTAGTCTCTAATTAGCCTTCCTGGTAGGCTACACACAGTTTTTATTTTCCTGTATTATTCTGGTACATTTTTTAAATACTATTTCCAGCCTCCATGCTAACACCTACAGAGTATTAGTAACTACATCATATAGCGTTCCAATACACAGTGATATGACAAAGAGAAAAATAAATAAAAAATAAAAAAGAAAAAAAGAACATCAGATGATGTGGACTTGAAAATTTGCTATATAAGCCTCCTGGAAGATGAGAGAGCTAATAAACTGCCCTGTGTTTCATGTTCTACAACTGGTCTTACAGGGAAATGGCTATCTTTCATGCTATTTTTTTATCTCAGTAGGCACTGGATAGGGATTCATGTTCAACTGAACACACTAATTGAGCAAAAGATGGAATGGCCCAAGCATAAAACATCTGGAGTTCATCGCTATTCATAGTCAGAATTGCAGTTCATTTGACTGCCTCTATCAACAACTCTGGCAACATGATCACTCCTAGGTCTTGGCTGTATCTACTTCTTCCCATGCTGAATTTTACATACTCCTTGTCAGACCAGTCTCTTAGGAAATAAATTCTTAAGCCTCCCTGTTCTGCAGACATTGCTAACTACTGATATCAGAAACTATGAAAAACAACTTTGGCTTTGCGAATTTCCAGGTTTCTTCCTCTCTACACAAACAGACAACTGGATGTGCATGTGACATGCAGCTTCCCGATTCCCTACAGGTTATGTGCACTTTGTACTTTCCAGTTAATTGTCACCTTTCTGGTTAAGAAATGGCATACTCTATCCCACTCAATCTGATTACATGATTCCACAGAAAAAAATTTTGGTATTAACGATGTGTGTTGAAAAAGTTCTCTGCTTGGATACTTCTTAAATTCTGCTGGCTAAGCAGAATAGTCTGTGAATTTTAGGTCAAATCAAGAGAGACAGACATACACTACTACCTCTGACTTGAGAAATAAAGACCAAATAGTACTAGAGAAGATGTTTTAAGCCACTTGAGCATAGAAAGAAAGGATCTGATGAACCACATCATCTCAGTGGTTCTGAACTTGAGGGAAGAATAAGAAAAAAAAAAAAAGCCAACATCTTCGTCCCTGAAGAACGAACTTCCATTCCCATCAATTAAACAAGACACAACAAAATCGATTCTACAAAATTCCAGAAACAGATCTAAACTTCCTCATTGGCACTGGCTAAGTGAGGATCATTTGCAACGCAAATTTTATAGGCTGGACACACCTATATTTGCAGTGGTACTAAAATGTGGATTTAGTGACAAATTAAAAATCCTGTTTTCTCTATACTATCCTTCCCTCTTCCCTTCACAATCTGTCATTCTGCTTTTGAAAATGATAAACACAGTTCAGCTGAAAAATAAAATGAGCTCTCCTGCTGCTGTAGATTGTCCTTAATTGCACCACTTTTTACTTCTCAAGCCTATCAACCTGAACTTCTTCACAAGCAGACCAACCAGACTGAAGCAAGTTTACATAAATGATAGGGTTTGGTTTTTTTTGTCCTCATTATCATACTATTAGCACAATAGCTCCATTTGTTCTTTCCAAATCTGTAATGATAGAGCATCCTATTGCCCAACTAGTATTGTTTGGTGAAACCTTCATTTGTAAGCTGGAACACAAATATCACACTGTGAGAAAGTCTGATTTTATAAAGTCCTGTGTTGATAATCAGTGAATTTTGATAAACACTACAGGCTGCAAACTCTATTACTCTTCTGGTAAATCACAAGAGCTCCCTTGGAGAAAAACAATATAATGTTTAACTCAAATTGGTAAACGTAAGATAAATGTCTTGCATTATTACTGGAAAACTCCAAAATATGTTAAGTACATTTCAAACATACTGAATAATTCATAAACAATGCCTTGGGACACATACACAACCACCACCAAACCTAAGATATATTTTCACTATATTCTGAACTCAACAAAGAAAAGTAAGAAACAGTTGATTGCTTTTATTTTACAGCCATACAAAACACCAGTAAAAAAAAAAATAAATCAGAATTAAAACCCCAAGACAAGCCAAATAAACGTACAATGTGTGAGATTAAGTTAATGTATTACTAACCAGTAGTGATTTTCTCCTTGTAATTTAAATGCAATATTTGGTTAAAAGTCAGCAAGTTCATTGGTTTTTACTGATTTTCTGATGATGACCATATGTTACCCTTTTTTGTCTTCTTCTAAATCCAGATTCAAAGGAGCATAAAAAGCTTATCTGGTTAAACTCCAAAGGAGCCAAAATCTGAAAAGAGATTACTTAAACAGTATTTTTTGATTGAATAAAGCAATGAAAGTAGAAATTTGCTAGCTAGCTTTCTGCTACGTCACTAGTCAGACTTTATTATATAGTCTTGTAACACACTGTTTATCAATGATATCCCTCATGGCACTTTTTACTACCAAGCAGCATGAATGAGCTTCAGTCATCTGCCTCCTCCCTGAAAAATGACAAGGCATTTGTACAGACCACTGCCTGTCTCACCAAACCCTCAAATTAAATACAGAGTAATAAACAGGTAATTTCTGAAAGCTTTGCCACAGAACCATCCCCTTGTTATACTGGGATACCAGCAAAATCTCATCCAAAGCCAAAGATATTACAGCTGAACATCAATTCAAATGACTGAGCTTGCAAATAGCAGCAACCTCCACCCAAAAACCAGAATCAAGCATCAAGTAAAACTTCTCAAACAATGGATAAAACATGCATGAGACATTAGAAGAAGTGCACACTGTGCGTGGTTTCTATAGAAAGTAAGAGGAAACAATATTTCAAAAGATGAAGATAGATGCAGGTAGTCAAAACAGCGGAAGAAAGACCCAAAGTGGAGCATTAAGCAGCTAGATAGAAGAAAGAAGCTTGGCTCTGTGAGCAAAACCTATGTCTTGCTGCCAGATTTCTATTGTGCTCAAAAAAAAAAATAAAAATAAAAATAATCCCCAAACAAAGAACAAAACCCAAAGGAGAGGGAGGAAGGGGAATTTATCTAAATTCTCTAAAATAAATGGCAACATTTCCAGTAGCTATCTAGCATCAGCATCCTTCTTGTCCATTTCAGTGAAAACACAGGACATCCAAGATGGTGATTAGCTACTCAGATGCAGATGATCAATAATCCTTTATTCCATTTAATTCACTTATCCCAAGCATGGGAAAATTTCTCACTTTGATCTTTCCACTACTTCTACTTCCCAGCCACCGGATTAAATCAATTTAAAACAGCTATGGAAAAGGACACTTTTGCTACTCAAATCCTGGAAGAGGTAACAGAAATATTTTCCCAATTTGAGAAATAAGACTTCACATAGATGAATAAGACATACAACAGCACCTTCTATGAAAGTTACAGTAAAACTCCACTTACATGTCCCAGCTGTAAACACAACTTAAAATCACTAAAGACTGTGCCTCAAGGAAAGCAGAGAATCTGAGTGTTTGAGAACCCTTTGACCCATGCAATATTCATCATACCAGAGTATAAGAAGCATCTTCAGTGAGAACACTTTCAGTCTTTGAAGAAGAGGTTAAATAAATCCTCTGAAATCTCTTGTACCTCAAGTAACATTTTTTCCTTGCATACAAACTGAAATTAAGTAATAAGAGGATAGGGGGAAAAAAAACCCCAAACATACAAAACTTGGAGAGAATCTATGGAGTCAGTTTCTGCGAAGCAATGTTAGTGAGTTCTAACAATTTAATACAGCTAATTTCTTGTTAGGCTACTTGTTTAGGAAAGGACAGAGATTGCAGTCCAGCTTCTCACTGTCTTAAGAAGAGTTTCTCAGTGCTTACATCAATCTTTTCAAATGAATGTTTATCATATTTCTTTTCAAAAAAATCTCCTTTATAGACAAAAATTTTTAATGTATTTAAATGGTGGACTATACTATGAGTGAAGGAAAAAACACTATTTACTGAGGACTGAAACTGCATAACACGCTCCTTAAAGAACTTCAAAAGATTGAAAGCAAAAATAGCTTTTTGCTAGTAAAACAGAGATAATTCTTCATTTCTGATGTTTGCTACAGCAGTATGTACACACAGACTTTGCTGTGAATCGTGCACAGGTACAGCAAAGAAAACTGAGAAAACTGGACAAGACACTGAATTATTACTGGGGAGGGAAGAGGAGGAAATGAGAAGAAGCAAGCAAAACATTATTCTTAGGTCCGCGGTGAACTGCAATGACAGATATCCCCACATCTTCAAAAGCAAAACTCTCTCCCCAGACAGAAAATTAATAACTGGAAAAAACAACAGTACCAGTTGATTGATTATATATTGCTGCGCAGAGCTGATTATAAAGCATTTCTTAATCTGAAACTCATCCCCATCAGATGACTACAGTAAAAATATGTCACACAGATGCCTTTAGCAACATACTGAAGTTGTTAAGTCATACAAATTAAACTGAAGCAAAACAAGCTTTCCAGCATATGTGTATTTGTTCTAGCAACATCACTCATTTTGCTCTTATAAACACCTATAATGCAACAGCATACCTTTAGATGATACTGACAGCAGTCATTTTCATACAAGCTCAAACTGGAGTACTTTTCTGAGAATTCATCCAGTATCAGGAACATAGTGCCATGTCCAGCAACTGTAAATGCCCGTATTTTTAGCCAACTTTCCTTCTACAATCTTCTTTAAATAAGAGTTAGCAATTTTTGAGTGGAAAGTAATTGCTAAGAAGCATACTGAATAAGAGAGACAGCATGTGTGTGTGTGAATGCATGTATGTTTCTGTGTATCTACATATACAGATTCATATATATTTATGTGCGCATGCATCTGTGTGCATGTATATACAAAAAATGCAAACTGAAAGTCCAGGATTCTGAGCAATTAAAATTATACAAAAATGCCACTGGCTCTTTGCTACCTTCCTCACATCTTTTATTCCTAGACACTTATAAAACAACACTGATTTTCCTTTGCCTCAATTATGCAAGAAGCCTCGGTACAAATCCTGTTTTGCAACATGAAAACTCCCTTTGCAAGTCGTAGGTGAAGATTCCTCCAGTTAGCCCCTCAGGTGAGGCAGAGCACCTTAACTCCACAGAGATCCAAAGACATAGGTTAACACTCACAAAGGCAGCAGTGTACAAGTGACATGGCTGCCAAAGACAAGTATGTATGGTGCATTATTATTACAGGAGTGTAAGCCTCAACACTGCACCTCAAGGGAGTCTTTGGACAAACCTAGCATTTCAGATTTGCTTATTTCTGCAACGCTATTTCTGCAAAGTACTCAGGAGCAGAATCTCATTGAGACTAGGAAGACACTACTCAATGGCAGTGACATAATTGTTTATCTATGTCAAACACCACAATATGACAATAGTCTGTGATAGGGACTTAACTTCATACACAGGATCACCTCCACAAGTGCCAAGGAAAATTAAAGATTCTATCTGACTAGCAGCTTCCCATCAAGGGAATTGGAGCCTAATCCCCATTGTGTGTCATAGGATATTGCCACTTCCACACTCCATGTCTGTCTTGTGGAACTCATTGAGAGAGTAATTACAGCTCAGATAAGCCTTTTCTGGAACACATGCAATTAATTCTCCTGTAAAAAAGGGAGAAAGAAGGCTGACGCTTTAATAGTGTTTATCTAATATATTTCTCTTCTGCTCTTAACATTTCCTAAATACGAGGAAGAAAACGGATTTGATAGTACTTACAACTGCCTGTTCTTCTGTAAATCATAAGAAAATACATGGGTCAGTAATATCCCCTCATAAAAGAGCCAACATGAAATACAACTACACACCAGCAGAATATACAGGAAGTGGGTAATCAGTGTAAAGATTAATCTAGTTACTCTTTTTTAAAATAAGGCCTATTATTATTTTTGAATATGACTTACTTAATTTCTTTAAAAATCCTAAGACAACTGTTTGAAAATTTTGAAAATACACTGAACAAAATTTGTATTTTTCCTAACAATTCAAAAAATGGTGTTCACCCTAAGTTCACCGATTTATTTTTCCAAAATCTCACACTTGACCTGCCAAAACCGAACAAGTTTTCATTTGAAGAGTGTACAATCCAAGGCATCTGTGGTGGCATAACTACATTTTGAGGTGATTTTTACACAACCCAAGAGTAAAATGTTCATCAACAGGATTCAAGCGCATCTCAGGCTTTCTGTTTGTCCTGGGTTCAGCAGTAGCAGTCATTTTTCTCCTTAGTAGCTGGTGCAGTGCTGTGTTTTTGACTTTCAGCCTG
>WYDI02025114.1:15670-75657 GCA_009867235.2 Psittacus erithacus | reverse complement strand
ACAAGAGAAGGCTCCTGAAGGGGAGACCTCAGAGCAGCTCCAGTGCCTAAAGGGGCTGCAGGAAAGCTGGAGAGGGGTTTGGACAAGGGCCTGGCAGGGAGGTGGAACTGGATGAGCTTTAAGGCCCCTTCAACGCAAACCAGGCTGGGATTCTGTGATTCTAAGTACAGAGCTGCCAGCAATGAGCTGGGGCACACATGGTCCATTTTCACTTGTGTGCACTGGTGTGCACAAGGGGCTGTGTCTCTGTCCCTGCTTGTGAACAGCCGCATGTGAAACCCACAGCGCTTGGGCTGTTCATGCTGCAGGTCAAGGCAGAGGCACGGTGACATTTCCTCTCCCTGCTGGCTCTCTGGTGTTGCTATGGTGATCAGATGCACTCGCCCTCTTAGCTGAAGTATCTGTTAACTAAAGCTTCCTATTCATTTCCCCGCCGTAGAAAGCAGATGGAATTCACCGGAACACCAGATAAGCTTTTAAGGTCCCAATTTACTCCAGAGCCTGCCCCCTGCTCTCAGCTGGGCTCTCAGAAACATCACAGGGCAGAAACGCAGCCGATGAAAATGGCTTTTTCCATGAATAAAGAGTAATGAGAGAGCAAAGAGCACCAGGAGGAGTCACAACAGCCTTCCCCTGCAGAGCCGGAACTCTCACATCCCTCATCTGCACAGCATCCTCCACAAGGCCCTGGAGACTCCCAGGAAGGGGATGCAGATAAAGCCTCAGTCCGTATTCCAAGGGTATAAAGGGAAATGGAATCCCCACCAGAGGAAAGAGGAGCTAAAGCGGGAGCTGCTGCGACAGGGCTGCCAGACTGTGTGGCAGGAGGGTTAATTCTGTTTGCAGCTGCCCCTTCAGAGCCCCTTTCAGCCAGGTTGAATCACACGGTGCTGCAGGAGCAGCAGCATCTTCTTCACAGAAATAATGACTGGGTACTTCAAAAGCAAGTGAATGGATGACCAAAAGTATTGGACAGGGACTTAAGAAGTCCAGGCTGAGCCCTCACCCTCACCCTTGCTAAAGAGAGACTCCTTTTGCAGCCTTGGGCCAGTGATTTCGTCTTCCTCAGGCTTATTTCCCTGCTTATAACATGGGAATAACAACTGTTCTTTACCTGTCTGCTTGTTTAGACTGTGAACTCGGAATGTACAGCTTGGATTTGCTGTGCTTGGAGGGCAGTCAAAGCCAAAAAGCTTCAATTCATGCCTGGCACAACCATAACGTACAACACTGATAATAAAACAAGGGCTCAGTTACATGGTTTGGAACACTTTTAGCATGAAAGGCTCAGGAGTTCCTCATCCACTGTTCCACACTGGAGGCCTTCCCTCCAAATGTGGGAAAGTTTGGACCTGTGCTAAGGGTTCCCACAGCAGATGGATAATTGAGGATCAAAGGCCATGCTCAGTGCCCCGAAAGCCAACATCAAGGGCAGAGTGAGCAGCAGGAGGTGATCCTGCTGCTCTGCTCTGGGTGCAGTGCTGGGGTCCTCAGCATAAGGACAAAATGGAGCTTTGCAGGCAGCTCTGCACCAGGCTTTTCTCTACCTCTTCAGCTTTAGGGGTTTGCCTGATCTCCACACGCCGGAGGATGATGGTTTCTGGCTGTTGGGCCCAGTGAAGACGGAGCTGTCTCCTTAAGCAGCTCCATGAGGAATGTGCTGTACAAAGGGAACAAGCCTAAAAATAGTGCGCAATGGCACCATGACATTAGGAGGAACAATGAGCCAATCCCCAACTTGCTGCAGGGGTTTTTGTCCTGTAACTACCTTCATCATGAGGGCTTGTGATGACATTATTTTCTGTGCTGATACAGGGCATGAGGCCACAGCTACCTGGGAGGAAGGATTTTGATCAGGCTGCACAAGAGGCAGGTTGGGTTAACACTCAATCAACAGTTTCATTTACATTAGACACCAGGCTGGCAATTCCAACATTAACGGTCACACTGCTGCCCTCTGAGGTTTTGTGGATTTAATGGATCAGTGGGGGAGAGGGGGAGCGTGGCTCCTCCTTGCTTAGGGTACATGGATCTTTCCTTTCAGCCAGCATCAAAGGGCAGTGATTTGCAGAGTCCTTCAGTTCTTTTGGCAATAGGTTTCCTGGGAGAAGCATTGCTCTGCTCCTGCCTCCCGCATTAGCCAAGGTGATAAAGAGCAGCTTTGGATCCCTCGCTTTCCCAAATAGAAAGGACAAAAGATTGGCTCTGAGGCTAACAGTAAGATAGAGGAGCATCAGATTTGAACCTAAGCCTTAGGCTCAATTTGCTTTTGTGTTGCCTTTGTGTGTATTGGCAAGTCATCACCTCTGTCCCTGGCCACAGCTCTCCCGAGTAACGCATGGCTGCCTCACAGGAGTCGTGATGGAATAAGGAGCTCCAGCACGAAAGGATGAGGGACATACAAACTTCTAGATAGAGAGAGAACCAAGTCAGCCATCCTCCCAAAGGGCAAGAATCACTTTTTCCTTTTACAGAGGCACCGAGTAAGGCAGACACTGGCATGAGAAGTTACAACAGGTCGATAGTAGAGAATAGAACCTGGGAGTCCTGGTTGCTGTTCAACAAAGTATTAGGGACCCACTGAGAACCTGGATGTTACTGACTGGCTTCAAGGACTGTAAAGTCCTTGTTAACCACAAAGCACAGAGAGTTGGAGGCCAGGGGACTCTCTTTGCCTTGGAGACATCTGCTGTAACGTGCTCTGGTGCTCTGCTGCACCAGCTCCACAGATAGGGTTCCGGTTTCAACCTAAGTGACCTAGTTGAAGGTCAAGCTGAAAAGACTTAGGTTCCATATGCCACAATAACAATGATGTGGGTGATGCTGAGCATCTCCTGTTTAGGTTATTTAAACTAAGAAAGAAAGAAAATGCTCAACAGCACCAACAACCCAAATTGTTCTAAAGACATTTTGGCACTTACTTTTACCACTGGCCTCAGTGCACTTCAGCAGTTTCATTTTCACCCCTAGATACCTTTGAGAACAGAGGCCCTGGGTGGTGTGGAACACTGGCTCTTTCCACGTTTAAAAACCCTGTTGGAAGCAAAGGGCCTTTCAATGCAATCCCCTCCAGGCATCAAGGTATAAGCAGTCAGTGCTCTCGGTAGCTGGTGTGTGAGTCCTGACCCTGCCACATGTTTGCTGTGGGGTTCAGACACAATCTGCACCATGACAGTGGGTTTCAGGTGGGTGCTGTGCTTAGGGAGGGCTGCTCAGGGCTGCAGCAGCAGCCCCACAGCTTGGCTTCTTCACAGACACTTCTGCTGTTTTGCTCAGAGCCCACATTTGGGATCCCTTCAAGGCGAAGGGAACTGAGGAGCAGAAGAATACGACCTCCAGGAGCAGAGGATACGACTTCCACAGTACCAAAGTGCTTAAATACATACTCAGCCTCCAGGTTTGCGTCGCAGCCAGGGCTCTCTGCGGGCAGCAGGACCGCTGCCCCACGGCACAGCGAGGGTGCAGGTCTGTGCTGGATGGCAGGCTATGATTTGTTGTCACCTTTATCAATCAGAACAACAAAATCATTAGTCTTCCACACAGAGGCAGACCACGAGAGCAGCGCTTCCTCCTCCGGGCCACCCTCCTCTTATCCTTCCTCAGTTGCTCTCATACTTTCAATGCTGTTTCTCATTTCAGGGCTGGACGCTGCCTGTTGCAGTGCAAAAAAAAGCAGTGTTCTTTGTGAGACAGTGTCAAACCTCACTGTAATCACCCGTGCAATCTGGTGACTGGACCTGGGAGTTTCTGCTCCATTGTCTTGCTCAGGAGGCTGGATACGAATGTAAAAAGTCAGGTAATGCAGTTTGCAGGCATAGCAGGGCTCAGCAGGGTCTCCTTTTCCCTTCCCCTATGATGAACTTCTCCAGGAGTGCTCTGTCAACCTGCCTATCAGTTGTATTTTGGTCTAAAATAAGCAAATGTAATAGAGGCTCGGGAATGCTGGAGAAAAGGAATCAGCAAAGAAGAAGATAATGATAGTGCCGAGTTTCCTGGAATCCCACTGAGAGACTGATTCAAGTGAGAAAAACAAAACCTTACTGCAGTTGTCTTTTCTCTGAGGTTTTTGATGAGCAATCTTTATTTCATCCCACGTTTAGCTTTGCTTCAACTGCCTGGCTTTTCCCTCTTAATACCTTGCATATGGCATGAATAAGGTGGGAAAGGACAATGCTGCCTCGCATCCACGGAAAGGATCTTCCATTATTCCTTCCGACTGCCCTTGTCCAAGTGAGCCTTATGTACCTCAGCCACTGAAGTCAGACAAGGGGCAGCATCCTCCCCATCTCCAAACCAAAAGGAAAGAAACAAAAGTCTCCTTCAGCAGCCTCAGCTCTGGGAGCTGCTGTGGTGAAAGGCTCCTTTCATAAGAGGAGAAAGAGCGTTCAGCCAAAGGAGCAGGTTTGCTGCTGCTGCCAGAGATTGTGCCCCACATCAGCTCCGAGGGAGCAGCACAGTCCCTCTGCCCTCCCTCTTCCTCTCTTTGCTCTTTTTAACCTAGGTGCTTTCTCTGGGCACTTCAATCAAACTCCAGATGGGTTGTTCCAGTCTGGGGATTTGTGCTGCTCAGGAGATAACAGCGCTTGGTGCCAGCCAAGGTAGCGAGTGTGTTTGTGATAGCTGGAGCTGATACCCGCGGATGTGCAGGTGCTCTTATTTGACAGGGGTATTAGCGATGCTGCCATTGTGCAGCAAATCAGATAAAGCCGTGCTCCAGGTGCTACCCTGCACCCTGTTAGTCTAACGCCATCGCCAACTGCTGTTTGCCACCTAGAGCAGAACAGAGCCCAAGCACTGCAGAGGGTGGTATTTGCTTGTACGAGGTTGTTGTCACCCCCAAACTATCCTTTAAAGTGCAAAACTGAATCTGAACATAGCAGTGAGTGTGCACTCCTTGCTCACACTTCACTCAGGTAGCTGCCTCTGCCTGCCCTGGGCTTGGGTTTCCTAAACTAAGGAATTGCTTCTAAACCATTGCGTATTTTCCCATCTACCCCAGCACAGAGTGTTCTCAAATAAAAATGCTTTTGGGAGTGAGAAATAAGTGTTTAGAAATAAGCTGCTCACATCCATTCAATATTCTGCCATTAGAAGAGAGAATGAATTACAGAGATGAATAAACTTGGGAAGGAGAGAAGATGGTTTGGGAAGCGCTATCCTGGAGTTTCAGGTGACAGGAACACGTCCCAGTCCCTGTTCTGGCACGGCCCAGCACGGTGATCCACCAGGTCCAGGAATTGCCATGGATTATGGCTGGGCACTCACAGCACAGGCAAGGCAGAAGAAGAAACTGCTCAGGGTGAGCAGGGGATGAGGTCCTCTGCTGGTTCTACGCCATTTGGAGCAATGTGTTTAGTAGAAGACACATCCCAGGCTCAGGGTGTGCAAGGCTCTTATCTAGGCTGCGCATAGAGGATCAGTCTCTGTAGGGCCGTATTTTTCACTGTGATATTTTTCAGGATGAGATCTGCCACTTGGAGTTTGTCCCATCGTTTTCAGCCATTGGAAGCTTACGGCTGCTGGTAACCTCGTGGTGCTGAGAGGCTGCTGTAGTTCCTCTGTAATTGTTTGGATAGATAGGATCTAAACTTAGCTACAGAACACAGGGGAAAATAACCTGGGTAGGAAGAGTGGGGACTCGAGGGCTTAGCCTCCAGCTATGTTAGAAGAGGCTGAACATCCCGGAGTGATCCCCAGCTGCACTTCCAGGCTGTAAATTAGACAAACACTATTTCCTATATAGCAGACCGCAGGGATGGGAGAAAGAACAGTGCAGCCTTATTGCTGTTATTTCCTTTGGTTTCAATCTCTGTCCTCTGCCCTCCACCTCCTCCTCTGAGCAGTGCTGCCCACTTTACCCGATTGGTTATTTATTGCAATGGTTTAAAGGGAGGCAGGGAGAAAAATGCTCAGTGCAAATTATATTTTGAGCTGTTGTGCCTTGCCTCTTTGGTGGATAATAAATCTCTCTGGCAATGCTCCTCCGTATGGGATTTGTCATTAAATGCAATTAAACAAACCCTGCAGGTGTCCATGATCAGGCCTGCAGCAGCCCATTCACAACTGCAATGTTATTATCATCCTGACAACAAAACACCAGATAGTTCCTGAGCTCCTCTGATCGATGAGCTTGCCTGACTTGGAAGTGGAGGGAGGAGAGAAGGGGGAGCGGAGTGGTTCAGATGCTCTTTGGACTTATTGACGGCAAAGTCAAAAAGCTGCTCGGCAATCAGAGGGGAGGTGGGAAGAGAAAAAGGCAGAGGAACAGGAGGGTTGAGAGGGGAAAATGAGAGAGGAGTGTTTGGGAGCAAAACGATAGAAGTGAGGCATTATGGTATCCATCTACCCAATGATTTTGCTAATGCACAAGGCTAGAATTTACAAGGTATTTTAGGTATGATTCTTCTCCTGTAACTTCAGCCTATTAACACGTAATGCTCCCAGTGTCAGAGTCATGTAGGCTCCCTTTGCAGTCAGTGCAGAAATCCATCTCACCCTAAGACAGGCCCTGACTGGTAGGTTGACTTGTTGTCCAGGTCTATCCGCCTCTGTTAACTGGAGCTAAATGGTTGGATCAGACACCAAACTAATTGCAGATCCCACCTGTACAGCCAAAGTAATTGGCTTTTGCTGAATGTGTGCTCCTTTCTATCTTCATTCACAAGGAGGCATCTCCTGGCACAGCTCTCGGGACATGCCAGAGGGGCATTGCTAACAGTATTTGTAGAAAGCAGATGCAACAACATTTACACCAGAGGTGTTGTGGGCTCTGACAGTGGGGGAGCAGGGTTCACATCACCCACCCCAAGCAGCCTGCAGAGGTTGCGGGTCAGGGATTCAGAGGAAGAACAACCTGCAAACACCAGGCAAATTATTCTGCCTGAATCATTTGCTGAGCTCAGCCTCAGGGTGCTCTCAGGATGAACCTCTTCGCTCTTCTCACCCCAGGAGTCCTAGCTCAGTCCAGTTGATTGCTGGGGCACACAGAGAATTGCAGTGACAAGGGATTGCTTATATTACTGCAGTGCCTTTGCAAATGCACAGCAGCACAGAAGGCAAAGCTGGGCTTAGGTTGGATAAAGGGAATTCAGTGAGGAGGTTTCAGCAGTGCAGATGCACATGGAGAGTGTAAGGGGTGGTTATTTACTTCTACAAAGAAAAAGCCATTGTCAGGGTCTCTGACTAAGTTTTTATAGCCTCATCTGAGATGCTCAGCAGGGCAAACAGCAGGAAACCCTGTTTACTGGCATCAGAGGTGAAGCTGGGATTATGGCAGCAGAAGCCAGGATTTCTGCTCTCAGTCCGTGGGTCTCAGGCTAACAATTTCCCTGGCTCATACATCCAGACCTCCATGCAGCGCCGGTCTCTGGCTCTCAGGTTGCTAGGGTAGGCCAGGTTTCTATACCAAAGAATGTCTTCTTTCTTACTCTCCTACTCAAACAGTGGAGGATTTCCCTCTACCACTTTGTGTGTCCTTTCTGCATTGTGTTCCCACCTCATCTGCTGGTCTCTGCCATTAGCAAAGCAATGGGCAATTCTCTAGCAGCACAAAGTCAGCACTGGTCCACTGAAGCCCCATCCCCAGCAGTGCTCAAGGCACTGCACCTCTCTACTCCCTCCCATTGCCCTCAGTTTCTGCCTGGGCTCTGCTCTCAGGCACATCTGCCTCCTGTGGGGTTTGCACTGGGGTGACAAAGCCAACACAAAGGGATGTGCTCTCTTCTAGAGGAAAAAAGACAAGAGCTGGCATGTCCTGGCTGCCCACCGAGGAGCCCAGTGACTGTAAATGAGTGTCACTGGGACAGATCTGCCGCTGGCGTAAATGATGTGAAGTCCACAAGGACTTGAGTGGAACTCTGCTGATTGACACCAGAAGAGCTGGTGGGGGGAAACCCCCTGGAGTTTCCATCAGTGGGTGTGAGAGTGGGGTAGGAGCCGGCTGCATGTGTGAAGGGGTGCAGAAAGCAAGGGAAGGGAAGCACAGGAAACACGCATCCTATTGGCTTCACTTCTCTAACAAACACTATTTTTGCTCTCTTCTTTCCACTTCCCTCCTTCCCCTCCTCCCTCCCCGTGCTGCTCATCTCCCTTTGTGCACCTCTTCCCTGCACTCTCCTCTCTAAACAGGTGCAGTTGCCACTCAATAGACTTTAATTACCACTTCAAGGGCTCTCACCAGGCTCTGTTGGGAGGCTGGAGATGAATTTTCCTGAGGATTATGCGGATGTCTGAGTTCTTTTCAGTGCGATGGCAATATTGCTGTCAGGCTGCATCCTTCGAGAGATTGTTGCTTCGTGTTCTCTCTGCTTGTGTTAACAAAAACTGCTTCTGAAGGATAAAAAGCCCTCCAGCCATTAGGTAGATTAATTGTCAGGACAGCAAATAGGTCTAAAGAAAAGAATTATGGACGCTCTAGAAAACCCAGGGGTCTCAGTCTCTTCTCAAACATCATTTCTGCTTGCAAATAAGAAGTGGAGAGCTCAGCATCTCCAAAGCTTTCTATGGGAGACTGGGGTCTAAAAATACAAGTTGTTTTTAAGCACTTTACCTTCTTTGTCACTCCATGCGCTTCCCATCACAGCTCACTGGAGAAATGCTCAGTAAATGCATCCTGCTGGTACCCCGGGGGATTCCTCCAGTGCAAATGTCTCAGTTGATTCCTGCCTTCAGCAGAGTTTGCCTATGATGGAGAGTTATTCCCAATGTTTAAGTAGTAACATAGCATTAGTTTTAGTATTAAGATCCTCTTCAAGAGACAATCCTGGATAACACAGAGCAGAAGCTGCTGGATCTGCTTGAAACTGCACAGCATGTGAGCATGCACTTGTGTAGAGATGGGGATGCACACAGAGATGTATATATACACTGATACCTGCACCACAGGAAAAGGCAGGAGCTGGAAATGGAATGGTGTCTTTTGGGGAAGATTTCCAAACATTCACAAAGGAATTTTGCTTTTGCTAAACATTAACATTTTTAATTTCCCTTCCTAAAACAAAAAGCAGGAAGGAGATTGTTTTAGATCAAATTAAGCAACATTTTCTTCTGCTAAAATAAGTCTCTTTTCCTAGACAAGCAATTCAGCAAACGGGGGGAATAGTGTAACCAAATCTGCATTTTTGCATATGAAACATTTTGCCTAGCTCCAAAACAGCTGGGCACTGCAGCATCTGGGTGCTGTCTGCCATCGCTTCTGCACTGGTCCTGCTGCATGCACCAGTGCCCATGCCAGAGGGCTCTGCCCCTCCTGCTTGTGCAGTGAAGCCTGGGCTGAGCATTCATGCCACTGAGCTAGTCTGTACCTCTGGGTTAGTATCCAGGCTCCTCTTATCCCATGGGCATTAGTAACCACAGGACTCACACATCGGACTGAGGTTCTTTGGTGTAGTCATGTCTCTGCACCTGAATGGCATTCACATCCCATTGGATGCAGTCCACCTCTGTGTGCTGCTGCTTGCTCCCAGCTCTGGGCTTTTGGTGCTACCTGCAGCACAAAGAAGATATGAGGGAAGGACAGATGGATAACACTGATGGGAATATGCTATTAAAACCCAGAGTAGTCATAATTGCACTTCTGTCCTAAGTCTCTGCTTTAGCCTCCAT
The DNA here is from genome assembly GCA_009867235.2 of Psittacus erithacus. NCBI lineage: Eukaryota > Metazoa > Chordata > Aves > Psittaciformes > Psittacidae > Psittacus > Psittacus erithacus. The sequence goes on along the minus strand of WYDI02025114.1, from coordinate 66,054 downwards.
GTGGGATGTTTTGTTCCTCCTTCCTTAGGCTCAGAGTGCAGCTGTGACCTGATGAAGAAACAAGGTGCAGGACACCACAGGCTCGGGCTGGGATGACGCCACTCACTGGCACAGGATCCATGATGGGAAAAGGAAGAGGCATGGTGGTGTGCCCTGCAGGAGACTTCTCCCTGTGCAAGCACAGCACACCAGCCCTCCTGATGTCCCCACTCTCATTTCTCAGGTTCCATCCTACTTCTCACTGTCGCTTTCTTTCACCTTGTAGGAGTTAAAAATCCTCCTACCTTCACCATCTCCTCCACCACCCCCTTCCTTCTCCTTGCCTTTTGCTTTCCAGGCCCATGTTCTCCTGCCATTTCTGTAGGACTGGGATGAACATTGATCACAGCCATCTCAAACCCATCACTCTCTTTATCCAGAGAGCCAATGAAAATGTCACCCATGAGATAATCATCATGTTGCTCACGTCCCTTAATTGCTCTCAAAAGTACACATGGAGGCTGCAGAGTCTCTTTGAAAGGCAGGTTCTGGCCTTTGGCACATTATTGACAGGCTTTTGATAGGCCCCTTTGTTGATGAGCAATTCTGTCCCTTTTGCTGTGCAGATTTTTGTTGGGTTTGTTGGGGTTTTTTTAAAGACAGCTCTTTTAGAGAGAGGAGATTTTAAAAACAGAGCTGAGCTGTGAATGAGCAGGCACCAGACTCACCCCTGAAGAAGCAGCAGCACACGTCTGAGGTGGGAGCTACCAGCACGGTTCATGCAAGACTCCATACAAGAAATCAAAGCTATGCTGATGGATGGCTTCATCCCAGTTGGTTTGCATTCCTTCCCCTCTTAGACCTGGTAATTAGGTGTTTCCTTGCAGTGCATTGCTAAGCCATTAGATGTCTTGTGTGTTCCAGTGCATCCTCTCTGGTAAACAAGGAAGAGGAAGTTGACACTCAAGCTGTGCCGCAGCCCGTTGGTATCTATTAGTGATAATTCTTCTGTTTGCTTAATACCTGCTAAACAAAATGGACCAAGATTCCCTCATCACAGCAGCCCTTCACCATCACAGGTCTTTGCTGGTGGGCCTGCTTGGAAGTGAAGATTGAGAGCAGAACAAGGCACACTTGCTCTCCCATTGTTATGGGCAGAGATCCTCCAGCAGCAGTGTGAAGTCTATGACACCTCCCTGAGCAATTCCCTGCCATACACCTCTTTAATACCACTTTATTTTAGCATGCCCCCATGTAAGCTGGGGTCCCACTGCAGCAGATGCTGCACATATATCTCAAGTGACTCCTTTGCTAAAGCCTTCAGCATGGCACAGGGCAGCACAAGCAAGCTCCAGCCCTCACCTCAGTAGACTTCCAACACAATCCTTAGCAAAATCTCCAGCCTCTATGCAACCAAACCCCAGTTCTTTCCTCTCTGAAACAATGTTCCTTGGAATGATGTGGCTGTTAATGAACCCTGACTGAGCTGCTGTATTTTGGAGCCACTGGTGTGCATTTTAACAAGGAGCTCTATATGTGTGGATGTGCATCAACAGAGCCAGCCCCCATAATAGAAGTCTGTTCAGCATTGTAAGTCCTGCATTAGGCTGCGCCTGTAGGAACCCTGGGATGTTCCACTGAGGCTGCCTGTAGGTAATCATCTCTGTCCCTAACCTAGTGCTCTGCTTGCATCTATTCCAGGAAGCAGCTCCAGAGATTCTGAAGTTTAGACCCTAGTGCATTCACTAACAATAAGGGGGGGAAAGGTGCTGTTTGATTATAGATGAGAAGGAAAAATGCAAGGGTATTGAGAATGCACTGGTATTGAGAAAGGCCTCCAGCACGCTGTGATTTGGCTGTTGAACCCTGTCAGGGACTGGAAGCCCTTGAACTTCATTGTGTTCTCTGAGCCAGTTCAGCCAGATCACAAGCAGTACTTGAACAAATATCATCCACCTCGAATTCATCTCAGGCTCCAGCATGATTAAAATGATGCATCCCAGTGCTTCCCACCACAGAAACCTGTTTCACACGTTACTTCCACTTCAGTACAGATTGTGTGTGTGTGCGTATCAAACATACATGGCAGAACATCCATGCGTTATTGAGGTATGTTACACAGGACGGAGTCTGTTCCATCAAAATCCAGGAAAAGGAGCTCCTTCCAACCCATTCCCTCACGGATAAGCCAGCAGAAAAACCGAATCCCTGTCTTTTAGAGAAAAAGAAATCAGCTGATCTATTGGGAACTCAGTAGTTGGCATCTATTGTTCTCCCTACCTGTGTGGCACCGTGTCAGCTTGTGCAAAATCTGCCTGTGCCTCCATTGCCAAACACACCTTCAGCAACGTGTAGTGAGACTTGCGCTGAACTAAAACATTGCCTGAATGAGATGGATTAGAAAGATCATCCAAGATAAAGGAGGAGAAAATCAGATGCTGAATAGGTCTGGCAAGACAGATGGATACTCTTCCTCCTGGGCCAAACATGACACGATAATAACATTTTCCTTTTCTCTAGTCCCGCGTGCTCTTAGAACTCCAGGGCTTGATTAACATCCCTTCATTTGGTCTTCTGGTTCCCCTGGGAAATGGCTATCACAATGCCCATCTTTACAGAAAAGGGAGCTGGGGTTATTACTTAGGATGAGGTTTCATCTTAACATTAGGATTGCAAAAATCAACCCAAGTGTTCTCTTGTCAGGCTGCTCTTAGCTACCCCCGTGCCTTGAGCACACCGAACACAAGCTGGAGAAACCAGAGAGCTACAGCCACCTTTCCCAGCCTTGTCCTCTCCTTCCCAGTGTGTCCCTGTTCCCATCCCCAGCTCCAGGCACAGCAGCAGGTACTGACTATTGCTGCTGGTCTGGCGGCTTCAATCCATGCTGGGATCTTGTAGGTGGACTGTTCATCCTGGCTCTAGAGCTTCAAAACAAGTAAGCAATTTTGGATACCTTCTATTTAGAAGGTTCCTGAAAATCAGGACTAATGGGAATACATCATGCTAGGTACCCGAAAACATGAAATGCTTTGGAAAATCATGTGTGTGTGTGGGTCTTCTGTTTCTGAACATGACTTGTGAAGACTCCACAACCTTAAGTAACATAAGATAAAAAGAAGACCTTTGCATAACATTATGGAAACATCCTTAAATCCTCAGTTCAAGCAAGTGTTTGATTCCTGGGGGAGGGAAGCGCATTCGTGTTTTCCTGAATGGGGCCTGATGTGGGGGTTGCTCTTGGTTTGTTTGATGAACATTTGGGAATCAGACTCAAAAGTCTCCCCTCTGTCACAGAATCACAGAATGGTTTGGGTTGGAAAGGGCCTTAGAGATCATCTAAGTTCCAACTCCTGTCCTGAAGTGCAATGCTGAGTAGGACACACAAGACTTTGCTACCTTTCTGCACGTTCACATGCAGAGCCCCACACTGGACCATGAAGTCTATTCTATGCACTTCATAAACCTCCAAGCTCGAGCCACAGCCTGTGCTAAGTGCTAAACAAACAGCACTCATCCAGCTGGGCTGCTCCCCATGGGGATGTAACTGAGGGACTTGAATGCATGCAAGATGCCACATGGCTGCAAACGTGCACTTGGCAAGCAAACAAGTCCCGATGCAAACAAAACCACCCAGCTGGAAATCCCTGCGTGGATCAGAGCCTCCCCTTCCAGCTCAGAGGCTGCTGAAGGCAAAGCCATGGCGCTGACCCTTCGCTGCACTACTACACACCGAGCGGCGCCGTCTGTTTGTAAACAGGGCAAACCTAAGAACTCCACACTCATTATCCACCAGGAAGGGGCCGTATCTCCCAATCAAGCCCCGCAGGAGCCATCTGCTCTCTGTAAATAAGGGCTCCTGGAGTCAGGGTGTGAGCTTGTTCTGATTGGAACGTGTGAATAGCCCTATTCATGCAAGTAGTAGAGCAGGAGCTGAGCCAGTAGCGTGCTCCCGGCTCTGCTGAGTCAAAACCTGGCAGGAAGGGCTTTTTGCCTGTTGCAGGGTCAAACCTGGCACTGCAGGACTGAGCTGCTTTTAAGGCATGGGTTGGGTGCTTTCTGTGCACACGGAGCCAGGACTGGGCTCATCAAATGCTTCTTTGGCAGCAGTGAACTAGGATTTTCAAAGCTGAAGACTCCAGATACCCTGGGCAGCCTTAGGACACTAAATAGCAATACTGAGCGTTGTATTAACTGTTCCTTAGCCATTTCTTTTTTCTTTGTCTATTTTGTCTCTAGGCTTAAATTTAGGAGATTTTATTCAATTTCCATCCCAGCATCTCTTTCCCTAAGGCCATGATTTACAAAGATATTTTGGCATCTAAAGACAGATCAAAACTAGGATTTACCAAGGAATCTGGACCCCCCCTCCTGCTTGTTTTCAGGTGAGGTGCATGTGCCTTGTTTTCCTACAAACTCCCTTAGTTTTAAAGAGCCATTAAACACTGACACACTTTAAGGCCACACAGCTCTCAGCGGAGTCTTGGAGGGAAGGCCCTGCCTATACAGAATATCTACATCAACTCCATCACCTGCTTTTCATCTCCTCTGGGCTTTGGGTCCTTATCAGGAATTTAAGAGACAACTCCCATTGATTTCAATAAGCAAAAAGGCAAATTCTTTGCTCAGAGTTGTGCCATAAAATCTCATTCTGGCCCTGGTTCAATTGTGTACCTAAACCCTGTGGGGTGTTTGCTGAGCTCAGATGGCTGCAGGTGGTCAAATACCCAGCTGAGGCAGCCCCTGCTCCCCTGTTGTCCAGCAGAGAGGATGGGGTTATCAGGACCGCGCTGGTGTCGCAGTGCAGTGCTGGGCCATGGCGCGCACAGACACGCACACATTCCATGTGCGTGAATGCAGGTGTTGGGAAGAGGCTGAATGTAAACTGCATGTGAGTGCAGGTGCCTGGAGCAGGCAGAGAGAGCCCAGGTCTGCTGCCAAGCTCAGGTGTCTGGGATGGAACAAATCTCTGCCAAAGAGAGAACCTCAACGTGTTTATCCAAGCTCAAAAGCAGATCTCACAGCTGAAATCCACTCTCTTTTTTCCTGCTGAGATTCCCAAGCACCTCCCAGTCTCCAAGCCCAAAACCCTACCAGATGCCATGATTGCAGTGGAAAAGCAGCTCATTACTGGAGTGGCAGGCGCCGCACAGACAAATATTTGTGCAAGGCATAGAGAGCCCAGGGACTGGAACACATTGTCTCTGATGGGAGGAGGAAAGGCAAGGAGGATCTTGCCTTTAGCAGAATTAAATAGCAAAAATCTATTACAGAGTGTTTATTTCTAGCCAAACTCAGGCTGTTTCCTTCTAGCAGGCAGTGTGGTTACCTCCTGCGACACTGATTTCCAGTTTATGCACTTTGCTAAATACTTTAAAGGTCAGGAATTGAGTTCAGTTCAAATCCCCTGTTCTTCAGAGTCCTCTCTGTTAGGATTTCTCAGAAGAGAGCCAGGGTTGTGTCCTTCTGCGAGATGGGTTTGGGTTGAGAGCTACAGAAAGCGGCCAGTGAAAACTAAGGAGACAAAATACGCCCCTAACAAACTGAAATGACTTTGATTAAGCAATGCATGCTGCAGAATGCAACACGCGGTTACTGGAGGATCTGAGGTCCTCTCCCAGCCTATTTTTTATATTAAACCTGAAATCTGAGTAGACAGTGTCACAGAATGCGGACACAACCCCTTAGAAGCAGGAACAGGGATTTGGTGCAATATCATTTTCTGGCTTCTCCTCAAGTTCTTTTGTGTGTCTCTTTGGGGACAGGAGCTAAAGACCAACATTTCTTGCCCTTATGTTAACAGCTGAACTTCAAAGGGAAAAGCCCTTCTATTGATGGGAGAGAGGAGGCATTGCACAAACTAAGCCTCCGTGTTCTGTTGCACTGAAAAATGATCACAGCCACTGTGCAGCCACCCAGCTGATGGAAGATGTTACAGGATTTACAGGTAGATAACACAAAGGTATCTCTTATCTCCCCCCTCCAATTCCACATGCAAGCACTTCCACCATTAGCTTGTTCAGCATATAGAACGTATCTCTCTGAAGGCTGTGGTATATTCAAGGCTTTAAATGAAATATCTACTTTCTTTTCAGGTGTTTTTCTTTTTTCCCCCCAAATATTTGAGTCTGAAACAGCAAATAGGAATTTCCTTAAAATGGAAACCATTGGGTTTCCTTTTCCTCTCAGAGATCCATGTTACTGAAGAGAAATATGGGTGAGAAGGCAGGAGACGGGGCCAGTCTGAGCCCTGGATTACCTCTCCTTGCTCAGCCTCTGCTTAGCAAAGTGTTTAAACATATGTTTAACAGAGCTGGGGGAAGATCTCCAATGCACAGGGGATAGTCTCACCTTCCAAAAACAGAGATAAAGCCAATGCAGCAAATCACTTCAGCTGACAATAGCACTGGGAAATGCCTTATTTCTGAAGTGCTTAAAGACTTTTAATATTTAACAGTAACTTAAGACCTTTCACATTTTATCTTTTCTTTTCTAAACTACATTGTATTGTTCAAATGGCTGCACTGAGGCAGAGTTCAAGACTTTGTTCTTTTAATTTGGCCAAAATTAGAAAAGCAAAACTTGGATTCATTCAATTCCACTCATTTTTTTTTGGGGGGGGTGGGGGTCAGCATTTTAGGAAAATGATATAGCCATTGAGTACTTAAAGATGTCTCTTGAGGGACCCCAAATGTCCCACTAAAGCAAGACCAATTCTGAGTGCTCAGATAGAAGAAACTACTGAGGAAAAACAGATGTCAAAGAAGAATTTACCCCCAACAGCATCGTGGTGAAAGATCCCATTTCTCCTAGAAACTAGAGAATTTTAAGAGCAACTTCACAGATGAGCTACCAATCAGGCACATTTTCAAAGCAATGATTTTGAGTTTTCCAGCATAAAGCTTTGACACTGGAAGACATGGGCAGATCTAGAGTCATTCTTGGCTTCCCGAAGTGTTTTAGTCCGTGCCCTACCCCAGACCTGGGCTGTGTCTCACCTGGGGCGCTCAGGGCTGCTCGGGGAGGCGCAGGTAAATCTGTTCCGATCTCCTTTTCCACCACGCTCAGCCCTTGGCTCTCACCAGACCCCAGCTTTGCTGGCTGCAGCAGTGCTCCTGGAGCGCTCTGTGTCCCTGCCCGAGAGCAGCCGGACCACGAAACCACATCGGTGTTTCTGCCCCGCCACCGGGCACCGTGCGGGCTGACCGGGCCCGTGCCTGCTCTACGTTCCCTGCTCCAGCTCCTTCCCTCTCCCGCCAGAAACCGCTTGCTACTGTCCCCTGCGGGACTGGACTCACCCTGGCACCCTCCGGAGCCAGGGAACCTCCCAGTGTCGCTTCCCAGGCTTGGGGTGGGGAGCTGGAGGCGCTTCCCCCAGGAGGGAGACCTGCCCCTACCCCCGGGGGCGGGTGCCTGTGCCCGGTACCCGCTGCCGGCGCCCGTGCTTGGTGCCCGATATCCCTGCCCCGTATCCGCTGCCCTCCCCGTCCCCGGCGGGATGCGCGGCTCGGGCCCTGTCCGTGGTGCTGATCCGCGGCTCCGGCTGCCCCCGCCGCCCTTCCCCTCTGCCCCGGGGCTCTTCCCCCGGGACACTGCAACCCCCTGGGTCCCTCTGCTGCTGGAGAGGGTCCCCGGCAGAGGCGGGACCGGCTCCACAGGTGCCCGGGGTGCCCCTCGCCTTCCCCCGGGCATCTGCAGCCACCCCGGCTCAGCTCAGCCCGCTCCGCCCTCGGCCGAGCCGCTTCCGCACCCGCGGAGCTCACCTGTCCCGGGTCACCTCTGGAAGCAGAGGGGCTGGGAGAGCTGCCCGGCCTCTGCCTCGGGGCTTTTATCAGCCCCGGGGGGGCGGCGGGAGGAGCACCCGGGCGGGGACTCACCGCTTCGGCCAACGGGAAGCTGCTTTTCCTTGCAAATGCCGAGATTGCACAGATTACATCATGGAGAGCTGCCTGCGTTTCAGTGTAAGAGTCTCCTCCCGGCGTAAGGGCGGGTCGGGGGAGTGGTGGCGGACAGCAACAGGTCTGCCCCTTGGGCTGGCGGCGCCTAGACCCCTTGGAAATAGGGCAGTGGGCTGGGGGGGCATCCCCAGGGGGGACGCATATACCCGTGGGGGACACAAGCTTTGCGTCTGTACCCAGAGAGCTACTGAGAGTCTTCCGGTGCTCCAATAGAAGCAAGGAGCTGCGTGTTTTCACTGGTTTGGGTTGGAAGGGACCTTAAAGCTCATCCAGTTCCAACCCTCCTGCCATGGGCAGGGACATTTGCTTTGTGGATGTAAGTCGCTCAGTACCTCCCAGGACCAAACCCAGAACATACGTCCCCTCCAGAATATACATCAAAAGGACAGTGAGACTTGGTACCCAACTCCCTTTGAGGAGCCTACGCACAAGGAAATCCAGTGTAAGGGACTGAGCTCAGTGCTTGTGGCTGTTATTACCCCAGCTGGATCCCTTCACCTCATTTGCTCACCAGGATTCTCCTAATCTGCTGTCAGCTTAGTCTCAACTGCTGCTATCTCCTGGCACAGAGCTGCAGCTACACCATCTCTGATTTCCCTCCAGCCTTCGTGTCTCTGCTCCTAAGTCAAGTGGAGGAAGGTCCCACTGAGGTTAAAGAAATGGCCCACAAGGGGTGATGAAGAAGAAACCCTCCAGCTGCGCATCAGTGAAGAACAGCCATTCTGCAGTTGTTCAGAAGGGGTGAGAAATGCACAAGCACTGCCTGTTCTCCTGGGAGCTGTAGGCTCTTGTATGGGGCAGGACTTTGGATTCAAGTCCTTCCCATGCCATCTAACCAGTCATTTTGGCCGGCAATTTCAGTTGGGACTTCAGAAACCTGATTTTCAAAGGGATCTCAATTGTGAACATGAGGTGTACCTGTCAAGCCCAAACTGTCTGAAGCCTGAGCTACTCATTCAGAAGATGCATTTGAAATGAAGGGCTTATTGCAAGAAAAGACCTGGACACTCACTGTGTCTATGGCAGCCTCATTCCCTCTGGCTTTTCCACCTTGGGAGACTCCTCTGCCTCATTCATTTGCATTCTCGAGTGGAAGAAGGGACTGGACAGATTTTTCCCATGGAGAAAGTCTGGGATGAACTTAGAAGCCACAACAGGAAAAAGGTCACTGTTTGATTTAATGATTTCAAGTTGTTTTCCACCCCCTACTCAGAGCAGCCCTCGCGGATGTGTAATTAACCACAGAGTGAAGGGGGAGCGAGCTGGACTTTGGCCCCGGCTGACCTGATTCATGCACCATGTCCGATTAATTCACCTGGTCACATGGCAGCTGCCAGCGACTTGTTGCTGGGCATCCAGAGGTTTCCAAGGGAACCGCTCCTTCTCCTGCCGATGCTCCTCAACAAGTGCCGGCTCCGGAGGGCCCGATGCCCTGCCGGGAGCAAAGGTGTGCGGAGAAACACCCTGGACAGACAGCACCACGCTGAATTCAGTAATGCTCCACAGCAGAGCCTCTGGGCAGAGCCCTGCGGTGATGCTCGGAGCCCATGCCACAGCCCTGCCTCTTCTCACCCTGCTGTGCTCAATCCCAGCCCACACACACATCGCCTGTGCCCAATCCCCCCCATCAACCCAGAGGCATCTGGCAAACAACACAACAGCGACGCACTCACGGAGACATGCTCCTGGACCCCGGGGGGCTCCTCTTTACAGAGCAGCTCAGCTGACAGCACACACCCGAGCCCCCTTTCCTTGAGGGGTGCTTAAAAACTCTCTTTCATGTTACAGGCACCTTTATGGATGGAAAGCCAGGTCCCTATGAAAGAAAGCTTCCCACCACTGCACGCACAGACCCAGCCTTACCTATGCAGAGCTCCTACATAGACCAATCTTATCTCCCCCCTTCAAAACCCAGCCACAGTGCTGCCTACGCATGGACGAGGTGGCTTCCACATACACAGCCGCTCCTCACAGCTCCCTCAGACACCTGTCCTTACACAGGCTCTGCACTATTTGCACTCTGTCCCCTGTGCACGCACTCTGCAGACTTACACTCGCACCCTTGTTTGTAGCTCTTCCTGCTTGTTTGCACACAGGGCACAGAATCAGAGAATCCTTAGGTTGGAAAAGACCTAAAAGAGCATCCAACTGTTAACACTGCAGAGTCCACCACTAAACCAGGTTTCAGTGCAAAGGGAAACTGAGGCACAGATAAGCCCTGCAAAACCCTCTGCATTGCAAAGCACTGAACCACAGCTTTGAACATGGCAGGAGGATGTAGAATCACAGAATAATAGAATTTGTGTTGGAAGAGACATTTAAATCTCATCCAGTTCCACCCCCCTGCTATAAGCCCGGCCATCTTCAACTAGACCAATGGCTCAAACCCCTGTCCAACTTTGGGAGCAGAAAGTCAGCTTTATTCAGCTGAGTTTTGTAGAGCTGATTTACCCCTGCTGCCACAATGGTTTGCATTGCTGCAGGACATGAACACTCAGGAAAACACATCTCAAACATAGTTCCATAGAATAACTTAGGCTGGAAAAGACCTTTACGATCATCAAGTCCAACTATTGACCTAGCACTGACAAGTCCACCACTAACCCATGTCCCTAAGCACCACAACACCACATCTACACATCTTTGAAGCCCCCTAGGGATGGTGTCTCAGACTGAGAAGAAATGGTATTTGGACTCAGCTCAAAGGTGGCACATCCAAAACTGCATCTAAGTGTGAATTAACAGCGTGACCAGGAAGACATAACTCCGTGGAGAGCAGAAAGGCTACAAATGAACAACTGCTTGTTAGAGCCAAGGTCTCCGCATGAGTGAGGAATCAGACGCGTTTGTGCCGGGGGAGCTGTCCCTCAGGGTGTGCACACGGGGGGTGTGAGCACGTCTGCCTGAGGAAGCACAAGGCTGTAGTGATGGGTAATGAACACACTTTTAATGAGCTGTCTGCAAAAGGCACAGTCAAGTAGCAGCAGAGTATGTTCACGCCTCAAGGGAGAGCTGGGAAGTCTATCTCCCTGCCTTTATCTCTGTGTTGTATTAAACCCCATGTGCATGTACTTGAACTTGTGACATTGAGACCATCACAAATATAATGAGGAGAGGGAGGTCATTCAGGCAAACGTGCCTGGCCTTGGTGGAGTTTGTGTTCGTGTCTCCAGCAATAGACTCAGCTGCTGAAACAGTTAAAAGGGGAATACTGTAAAGAGAAAGCCCCTGCTAACTGAGTAAACAAGAACTTGAGAAGTGGCTCTGTCAGGGACCAGCGCAGTGTGGAAGCAGAGGTGAAAGGATAAAAGGAAAAAAAACAAGCTGAAGAGCCAGCAAGAGCTCTGAAGGCAGGATTTTCATCAGCATTACAAGCAGAACCTCTGCTTCATTCTCAGAAGTGGTTTTACACTTAGAAGACAAAATCACACGACCTCTCACTAAAATCTGGGGTCCTCTGTCCCCTTGACATCTCAGATGCTGTTTCACACAACACAAGAAGTTGGTGCCCTGGTGAAATTACCAGGGAAGTCGAAAGCAGACAAAAAGAAGTGCCTTTTCACACAGCACATCATTACATTTTGGAGCTTGTTTGCTACAGGATATTGTGGAGGCTGAAAGCATAAGGAGGTTCAAAGGGGTTTAGATAAGTTTATGGAGATTTGGCCTATCAGCAGCGATTAAACTTACTAACATGGATGCAGCATCCAGGCAGTCCTTGTGGATTGCTGGAAGCTACAGGACTACAGGTAAGAGAAGCCTTATTCTTTACATTCCCTTGCACACTGTCCCAAGTATCTGCCTCTACTGACTACAGGGTAGTATGTACAATATCCCAGTACACATGATCTGCTCTGGATCAGTCAGACCATGTTTATACTCCTAAACATACCATGAACCACCACTATGGGCTGCTGCTTTTGGACAGTGAACAAACCCCCAACCACTATGTGCCTACCAGATGCTTACAGCTCTGTTCCAATGCCAAAGCCCTCCAAAGCCCCTGGGGTGCACGTGTTGCTTTATTTGAGGTGGCTCAGTGAAAATCAAAGCAGGGAAATAGAGCTCAGAGGTTTGAAGTGGTTTCTGCTCTTGGATGAGGACACGGATGAAAGTGGAAGTGAGGGGTAAAGGGCTGCTACTGGAGGCAGAATTCCTGCCTGGCTGTGCTGTTGCCTGTGCTAAGGAGAGCCTACAGGCACACAGTGCCCAGGAGAGCAAGGTGGATAACATCCCTACTGCCAAAAGGGAATGTGATGACAGGCCTGCTCATGTGCTCAATGCTTCAATGTGTGCAGAGTGGCTCACAGGGAGTGCAAAGCTGAGAGGTACTTACAGAGGCATTTAGCCTAACGCAAAACATTCTCCTGGGACACAAGGGGGATGGAGCAAGGCTGGGCAGGCTCCTCTCCATTGAGCTCCGCTTCACTGAAATCAATATGTGATTAGGAAGCGACTCCAGCCCTTAATAGTCTACCTCTGAAGAGTATCATGTTTGTGTTGAATGAGGACGCCTTAGGCTAGAAGTGAGGGAAAATTCTTTGCAGTGATAAGGACAATTTAGCCCTGGAACAGAGCCCTGGGAAAGGGGATACAATTTCTAGTGCACAAGGCTTTAGAAAGCAATTCAGACTAAATCCTTCCAGAGGGAATGTGAGGCAGGAGGGAGCCTCAGGGCAGCAGGATGGGAATTCTGCTCATTCCGGTCTCGAGTTAGAGCAGGATTTCCAGAGCTGTCTGATCTCCTGACAGCAATGCCAACAATAGAGGTGATGGACCACAGCCGCGGGCTGTCTCTCTGCCCCTCTTTCCCTCCTCCAGACCTTAGCTGAAGCTTACTTGCTAATAGACGTGTAAAGCAAAGCTGCAAACCCCTTTCCCCCTCCCCTTGCACGTCTCTCGCTGCCGGACCTGAGGCCTGTTTTCTCTTTCAATGCTTCTAATGAAACTAAGTGGCTGCAACCAGAAAGTTTCCACTTTCTGCCTCTGGGCTGATTACTGCAGAGCTGAGAGAGGCAGCATCCTGCGCTGGAGCCTCTGCGGATGGGAACCCTCAGGGGAGGGGATAAAGTAATGCTCCGTGCCCTCTGCTCACCAAGCACCATTAGAGCTCTGCCTGCCTAACCTGGCAACCTGGGAGAGCAGGACCTCAACAGCCCGACTGCTGGGGCCAAGGTCTCTGGAAAACGTGCTAGTGCATGATCTCTGCAGTGCTTGATGCTGGGCTTCAGCACCAGAACCTACAAAAGAAGTGAAGTTCTTTTATCAGCCGTGCTGCAGCAATCTTGGCTGGTGCTGCTAAAGGGGATCTGCTCTCACTTGCTATTTTTGTGTGTGCTTAACAGTGTCTAGAGACACTTCGCGTCTCCAGTGGATGGAGGCTGTGCTCAAGTGAGGAGCAGCTCTAAGGTACTAGGTCCATCTCTCCAACCCCTTCTGCCTCATCTCTGAGAGCTGGTGAGGGAAGAGCCCAGCACAAGGGCCACTTCAGGCCCTGGCTTGTTTTCCTGCTCACAAGGATTTCTACCAGAGATTTCCCAGCATTAAGGCTGAACTTTCACAGAGCAGCCACTAGCTTTCTGCCTGCGGGTCAGTAAGTGAGCTCACCAGGATTCTAAGACACCCTGCAAATCATACTGATGTGGGTCTCAGACGGGAGACTGCTGCCTTGTCATTCCTCCTCTCTCAGCTCAGGAACTGAAAGCTCAGGACTTGGCTCCAGGTAAGCTCAGTGTGTTTCTCAGTAGTCCAGGCACTAACCAGTTCATCACAGATGAACTCACGTGCTTCTTGGTCCTGGCACCTCCCTTGTGCAACTCTACTCCATATTTCTCCTTTAGGCCATGTGCTTTCTTCCTGCACAAGAATGAAGGGTTTCCCATCAACATCCTGATCTCTTGCAGCTCTTCTCAGGCTAGACTCTGACTCACATCAGGAATGGTTGATGCCACGTGCCTGTCCTCTTGGGTTAGACCTTTGAGTTCCTGGATGCATCCTGGAAAGCTGGGATGTAACAGCAGGACTGAGTTCCACCTTGCTGACACCAGGGGAAAGCAAACAAGATCCTGCTCAGCACTGCAGAGCCCAACTGCCCAGGGTTGCCTGGCAGATGGGGCCCAAGAGGAGACCATCTGTTCCTCAGTGAGGCCCTAAATTTCTCCTTGTGAGCTCCCGGGATGGAGATATCCAACTGAGTGCAGTGGGCGCACGGAGCAGCCCTGACCTTCAGCCCTTGGTGACTGGGCACCTTGCAGAGCTGAGACCTCAGTTCCATGGGCTGCTGCATTCCTGCAGCATTCCTATTCCCTACATTATTTATTTGTTTCTCTCCACATCTCCAGCCTCTTTTCCTCTCTGCACATGTGCAGTGCTTTGGTAAGGTGTGTAATCCCTGTAGCAGAGGCTGTTTAGCTCCCACTAACCCTGCCCTCTCCCCACCCTGCTCTCCTTGTCACACCACCCTGTGCAGGTTGCCCAGTACCATTTGGAGATGAACCAGATCTTTGTCATGTTCCAGAGACACCGGAGGGGGTTCAAAAGAGGTTCTTCCACTGGGGAGGTTGCAGAAATGCTGTTAGAGCTGAGGGAAAGGGGCTGGCATCTCAGAAGAAGAAAGGGATAACATCCAAGGAAGGCTGGAGAAGGAGGAAAGAGCAATCTTGCTGATAGTCAGCATGTCTAGAGAAGCTGGGAACATATTGCATTAAACCGATAATAACACCTTGAACAGCAGGGTGGTAGTTTCCATCTGGCCTTGTGCTGAGCTTGGTCTCTCTCATTTCCTCCCCCCTGCAGCCAGGGAATCTGAGGCAGAGGGTTGCCTACAGGTCACCCAGCAAAGCTGAAACAGAAGAGCCTTCTAGTGAGAGCAGGATGCTGAGGAGCAGCAAGCACAGCCTCTTGACTCTCCTCTGGGCCCAAGTAGATCCTCCTCAGGCCCGGGAGGTGGGAAGGTGCAAGAGCTCTTTGCTTAATTAGTACAACAGCTGAAGCACTTGAGCAACAAAAGCTCCTCTCCTTGCTGCCCCACTTTCCCTGGGAGCCAGGGCTGGGGAGCAAACCGCCTGGAAGCCAGCAGGCGTCCTGGATCTTGTCACCATGGCTGCACACACACAGCCTCCTGTTATCTCCAGAGGAACAAAACCCTCCTCCCACCCTCTCCCGTCTCAGCTGGAGCTGATAAAAGAAGAAATAAACAAAAGCAAGAATAAGAATAATAAATAAATGTTAAAAACTGATCAGAATACCCCAAAGCCAAACAGCAAATAGATCTCCAGGGAATAAACCAGCCTTCTGCCAAACCTGTTTGTTTCTGCAGTGCTCTGGGGGTTGTTGGAGAGCTGAAGCACTCAAATGAGTGTTTAGGGTTATAGAGTCCATCTCAGTAATACTGGCATGTACAAAATCACCACTTGGGAACATCCCAAATTGTGCTATTTGCTTGAGAATGCTGATCTCTAGCTGCCTCTACCTAATTATATAGTTGTGATTTATTTATAGACATGGATGTGTGCACTAGTAACATGATTATATGTAATTTTTATGTCTTCTTGTTTGGAACCCACAGTGCTCACATCTGTAAGGTACTTGTAAGAGCTGGAGTCCTGCCTCTTCAGCCTCTGTATCGTGCCATGTACAGGGAGAGGCACCAGAGGTAGCAGCAAGGGAGCAAAGGCAGAGAACAAATCAGGTAACAGATTTCTGTGCTACCACAAAGTGCTTTTGGAATCGGGCACCTCCAGTCTTCCCTGCAGTGTGGACAAGGGCTTTAGAGAGCAAACCAAACTGAAAGCCCAAGTGGGACTTTGTTGTTGTGTTGGTTTAGTTGTCTTCACACAACTAAAAGGCTAAAAATAAGCATAGCAGTAAAGCAGTGAAAACTAGCAACCATCTATTTGTATTTGGAGAGGAATTAGGGCTCTTATGGTTGCTCCAGACGGGCTCCCAACATAAACTGGGGAGATAATTTCACTACGAGCTTCCTGCATCAAAGCTCTGACCATCTGGCTGAACATGAGCATACCTTTTAGCAAGATGTCTCCTGTTGGCTGGGTGCCTTCAGGGCCACCTCCCTGCAACAGGCACTATTTCAGTGCTTAATTACACTTGCTGTTAAAAAAGGACAACTTATTTTTAGTGTGGATCTCTCCAATATCAGCTCCTGGCCACTGAACATTCTCCTGGCTGCAGACATGGAGGAAGTGGAGCATTCAAATCAACCTGGGAACTGCATGTACCATTGAAGATGGCCACAGAGTGACTCTAAGTTGTCTTGAACTTGAAAAAAGTCATTTGTGTGGGAAGAACCAAATGAAGGAGAATAAGAATAAGCGATAATTGCGAGTTTAACCTCGTTTTCTCCTTTTGGCACTGGCTGGCACACGCAGTTCTTTGGCTCACCCACTTTTGTACTATCGGTAGTTGAAAACTGTAATAATTGTTATTCCAGCAAGAAATTGAAGACTTTGGAATAGGATAAACCTTTGGCTGAAATTAAAAGTATCATCTTTACAATTCTTTCTTGCAACTGCCAAAGAGTATCAGGCTGCCCTTTGATTCAACACAGCTGAAGAATACCATATTAAATGGCTGATTATGGCTTTCAACTTTTCCACAGCCACAGTTTCTCTCTTCAGTAGTTCTTAGCTGTAGAAGTCCAATCTTGGTCACAAAAGACCATTCAGTGTGAGAGATCTCTGCCTGGGAGACTTGCAGGGGTGAACTCTTGCTTTTAAACTTACCTGCCCTGCCTTTGTATATGGACTTAACTGCATAAACCCATTTAGACCACAACAGCTTGCTCAGCCTGGCCTGAAAAGATCTGGCTCTTACTGATAGCTCTGAGCACAGTGTTATTGCTAGAGAAAGCTCTTGTGTTCTTCCAGTGCCAGATACACATGCATCTGCATAACTACTGTAATAACAGCAATAGGAATATTAATGGGAACTGGGACTAGCCTCCAGTGCTCATACTCTCCTGAGCAACTTTCACTGAAGGACTCTCACTAAAGAGATCTTTGAGAATCTGGGTTAAGAGATCATTTAGAGGGAAAAATGCTGGGTTTTTTCCCCCAAACCCACCAATACCTAAAGACCTGAGTGTAGGATTTCATGGTACATCAGAGGTTCAGGTCAGGTGTGGGCTTTTGATGAACTTCTGAGGGGAAAGAAACTGCAAACCCTGGTGATAGTCAGTACTAAGGACTGCAACCAGCCCAGTCCCCAGTGCCGAGGAGAGCATGGCAGTGCTCTTGCACCCCTTAGTGTGGCAGAACTAACTGATAGGTTTGGCTTAGCACAAACAATATTTGACCTCTCTGTCCCGCGCTGACCATGTGTGCCCTTTTATGTATTAGCATCACGTGCTGGATGGAGTGCCTGCCCCTCTGCTATCACTTCTGTGCATACACTCCTCATCTCCCAGCACCCACTGACTCCCAGCATCTGTGCCACTTGCTTGGCCTCTTTTCCTTTATGCTGCTCCCCACCACAGTCGTGTGACTGCTATTGTGTGGTCCCTGCCACACAAAAGCTAGCCTGACCTAATTTAAATCAGTGCTATTGAAGCCATTCTTGTTTTATCTCCCAGCACAAGGGCTGTGCTCCCCATTTCAGAGGGAGCAGAAATGAATGGCTAATTGGGGGGGTATTGTGCAAGGCAGCGTTGCCTCCCAGCCCTGATTGTCAGCTCTCCTGCTCAGCAGTGCTTCGAGCTCCCCTCTCCTGTAACAGCCACGCAGGCTGCTTCGGGAGCAGACGGAGGGAAAGGGGAGATGGGACTCCACAACCATTGCAGCATGTCAGACAAAGCCCAGCATGGCTGCCTCCAGCGCACTGCTGAAAGGACTGGCAGGGGGAGGGTTCCCTGCTTCAGAAAGGGCAGATGCGGGTGATAATAGCAGAGAAGAGCCATCTTCCACCTCCGAATAAGCCCCCTGCTTTCTTTCCCTTGGGGGTTTATGTGACAGTCCTTCCTAGCTCTCTAAAGACTGTCACTGAGGAGGGGAGTGAGGTGGAGGGAGCTCTCACACCGAGCAGCACAGCAGGGGCTGTAAGTCTTGGGAGCGGAGGAAGTGGGATAGGTCAGGGGCTGGAGGGGAGACTAAAACGCTGCCAGTCTCTTTGTCCCATAGGTAAAGTTTGCACAGTCACTGCCAATGGAGCTTTGTAAGAAGAGCAAGAACATCCCCAGGAGCCATTCCAGCAGGATGCAGCCCGCACCAAGAGGGAGCTTTGTGACCTCAGAGTTGCCCATCAAAGGAGGATCTAGAGCCCGCAACCCATCCACACGGTATGTTTCAAGGCTACCAGAGCCCAGTGCTGTCTTAATGACCACCAGAATATCTGAACTCTGCAGGTTTGGGAGTTAACACTGGCAGCACAACGTCTTTCATCTCATTTCTGCCTCCCACAGGTACCTGCCAAGAGCTTCCTGCCTGGGGCTGGCTGGTCTGCAGCTCTCCTTTCTCCATGGCTCACCAGCCTGAAAGGGGTCTGTGAAGGAAAACAAAACCAGAAACCTTTGAATCTTCCCATTGATGCTCTTGGCTCATTTTACAGATCCACTTCTTCCTGCTCTAGGGAGAGGACTTTGCCCTCAGCTATCGATTAGGTTTGCCCTTGGCACACTCCACTGATGGGCAGTGCAAAGGTTGCTGCCAGAGTCCTTCCCTGCAGGCAAGGGGAGCTCAACACAGGGCATTCAACAGCAGCGCAAAGCAAACAAGTCCCAAGGCTTCAGGTTTGCCATGGACTTTAATGTCATGTTCTAATCCTCATGGCAAGTCAGATCAGGATGAGTTACTGGAGGTAAAGGACGTGGTACAACCTCCTCTCGATCCCTTTTAGCCCCAAAGCAAGAGATCAGCTACAAAACTGTAAAATTAAAAGTGGATTTTGTTAAAAGTAAGTTTTATTAAAAGCGAGTTTTATTAAAAGCGAGGTTCTTTTCCCTTCCATCCGGGTTTATGAGACATTTCCCCCTTCGAAGCTTTCCTCGGCAGCCAGCAGAGCATTAAACACTTCAACAAACAAAACAGAGCAGGAAAAACGATTCTCATATTACCGCCTGGTTCTGAAGGCTGAGGTTTTACCCAAAAAGAGTGGCTGCCGTGGGTGCGTTAACATGAAATGGGACTGACCCAAAACCTCAGCGATGGGACACTCACCGCAGGGTGATGCTGGCACCATGGCCCCCTGCTCGGCCCTGTCCTCTTGCACAGCTCCTTGGAGGGACGAGAACAGAGTCCTTCGTGCATGGGAGAAGCTTCATTGGCAGGGAGGGCAAACTCGGGCCCAGCTTGGTCCGCACCAAGGCCGCCCCTCTCCCGCCCCGCCGCTCCGCTCCCTGTCGGCTCTATTCTACCGACATCTGCTGGCAGCAGCCTCAGGAGCTGCTCCTTCGAACAAGGAACGTCCCGAGCTCCTTCATCCGCCTCACGGCCTCCTTAACCGGGCCGGGGAGCTGAGGCCAGGCCCGGGTCTGCCGCTGGCCCCCACAGCTCGGAGCAGGCTGCGGGGCCGGTTCGGGCTGAGCCGCTTCGGCTCCCTCTCAGCGGGAAGCGGCAAAGTCCCTTCCGGAGCCGACCCCTTCCTGAGGGGAGCGCGGCCGCCATGCAGCCCAGCACGGCGCGGGGACGCGCCTCCGCCACCTCCTGGGGCGGGTAAGCCTCCGGAAGCACTAATTAGTCATTAGCACTAATTAGTGCTATTATCCCGCCCCGCTTTTCTTGGCGTTTGAGGCAGGTTTCGTCTGAGGCTGCCATGAGGTGAGGGGTGAGTTCAGCCCCATTGGAAGGCACGCACATCACCGGCGCCCATAGGGATTTTGCACAGCGGGTTTCCGTAGTGTAGCGGTTATCACGTTCGCCTCACACGCGAAAGGTCCCCGGTTCGATCCCGGGCGGAAACATTACTTTTTGATTGTCGTTTGTTTTTATCGTCTTTTCCTTTTCTCTTTCCCCCTTTGGTTTTCTTTCTTTCCCCGCCGTCCCTCGACGGTTCATAGGCCCCGCATGCGAGCTGCTGGAGGAGTAACGGCACCATGTGCTACCCCCCCCTCCCGCCGCGCCCCGGTGGCTAGAGCCGGGGCTGAGGCGGGTCACACGCATCCGGGCGGGGCGGGATGTGGCCCTCCGGGGACAGGCACGTTCTGAGTCCGCTTTGGAATCGGTAGAGAAAGGGGTAAAAAAGGTGAAGTGCAAAAAGAGAAGCTTTGCGTTGGCCGGGAATCGAACCCGGGTCAACTGCTTGGAAGGCAGCTATGCTAACCACTATACCACCAACGCCCGGCGAGGGAGGTTTCCCCGGCCTCCCTCTGCAAGCTCACCCACTTGGACCCAACCATCCTTCCGACTAGTGGGGGTTAGCAAGGCGAAGGACAGAAATATCACTACAATTTCCTCACGGCGGCAGTAAATGCTGAATCAGGACCCACCGCTGAGGCTGGGCGGCGAAATAAGAGACTTTGTGTGCTTTGCTTTACCCTCTGTCACCCTCAATTCTCTCTGTACCCCCCTCACTAGGGAGAATGGTTCCGTCTTCCCCAATCATTCCCCCCCTTTCACGCAGTGGTTCCTCCCACCCCCCTCTCGCCACCACGAGTTGGTCCTTCCCCTCTCTCCGCGCGCTCCCGCCATCCCGCCCTGCGCGCTCCCGCCACTTCCGCCGCCGGGTGAAAGGTCCCGCTGTGGCAGGGCCGCCGCGCCCCCCCCCTCCCTTAAACCCCCGTCCCCTCCGCTCCCCGTCCCCGGGCATGGAGCGGGCCTGACGGAGCCGCCGCCGCCCCCCTCCTCCCGCCGGCCCTCAGCGGGAGGCCGCCGTGCCCCGCGGTGAGTGAGAAGGGCTCGGGGAGCTCGCTGGGACCGGCGGGGTGGGAAGGGGGGGGGCGGCTTGTGGGGCAGGAGCGTGTGTCCTCTCCATAGGCCGCGCTCCCGCTCTCTGGGGCTGGGGGGTGCCTCGATGAGGGGGTTCGGTGTTGGCCCCTTCCCATGGCTTGTATCTGTTCTCCCCCCCTCCCCGCCCCGACTTGTGTTGGTCCCCCGGGGTGTGGGGGGCGGCCACACCTCGCCATTAGAGGAGGTGTTTGCGCTTCACCGTGTCCCCAGGGATGGGGGGTACTCGGGGGTTGGAGGTGCCTCCCCTCAGCCTGTGCTCTACCCTGGTAGGTGAGGAGCTGTTGCTTCCCTTTCTCCACAGGCAAAGAGCCTTCCCTAGCAGCGAGGGGGGGACAGGGTGCTCTGTCCCTCGCCTCCTGCTAAGCCATGGCCCGGCCTTGCCTCTGCAGCAAGGGCAGAGGATGGACATGGGCTGCTGCCGCCTTTGCCAAAGCTCATTCCTCTGTAGAGAGATCCCCGCTGGTTTGTTGCACCCTCAGTGGCTTTTCTTTTTGGAGAAAGGAGATCTGAAAAGCTCCCAGCCTTGAGAGGGACGCGTTTGTAAGGGCTCCTCTAGATGACTGTGTTGCTTTGGCTCTTCCTGAATGCAGCAGCAGGCCCCTCGGGGTCTGCTGACAAATGGGTATCATGATTCATGCGGGGTTCTGATCCTTTGTATCTGTTTTGTTCAGTTTCTTTTGCTCTGGGTTCAGCGTCAGAGGATGTTATTGTTCCTTTTCTAGGTGAAACGTGTGAGCTGTGGCGGGTGGGATGAGGGTAGGATGTTCCCCTGAATCATTAAAAGCACACAATAACTGACACTGCAAGGGACCTCAGGAAGTCTCTAGTCCCAGCCCCCTGCTCAAAGCAGGGTCAGCTCTGAGATCAGACCAGGTTATTCAGCATTCCTGAGCATCGCTTCTCTTGCCCTTTGTGCTTGCATTGAAAATTGCCCTTAAATTACTGGATGCTGCTACTTCATTCCCTCTCTGTTCTCCTTTGCAGTTTCAGAGCTTCACTGCTGGGGCTCCTTTGTGATGTTTTGTCTCTCCTGATCCTCTGTGAGTGCAGTTTTGGGGGAGAAATGGCTGTTTGGTCAAAGCAGGGGCCTCGTCAAAAGATAGTGGCAGGTCCTGGGTGTGTCTGTGATTCAGAGCTCTCTTGAAGAGGAGACAAAGATCTTTGTACTTTTGTGTACTTGGGTAGAGAGGACGATAGTGACGATAGTGCTTGCTTTTGCTCATGGAAAATGGGCTTGTGTGTGGAGCTGGGATTCCTCTGTGGGATCAGGCTGAGGCAGAGGGAAGCAGCAGCCTGGCTTGGAAGACAAATGTGGTTTTTATGTCCCAGGTGGGACTGTGACGCTGTCGGCACTGGGGCTGCTGACCCTCTGGCTGGCTCCTTATGGTGTCCTTTGTTTGACTCCTGCCTGTAAGTGTATGGACCAGACCTCTGCTTTCTCAACTCTTTGTACTTGAAAATCCTGATAATTCCTGGATTTGGAAAGGGAATGAAAGAAAAGTTCAGCACTGAGGATGCTCAGGTTTTAAGAAGTATTTTTTAGGCAAGAAAGAGGCAGGCTGCAGAGTTCCTTGCATCCCATTGTTCAGGTGAAGAAGTCTCTCAGCTCTCTGTGAGCCATTGATACCCAGCATGTGCTGGCAGAGCAGATCTGGACTGTGAAGTGCAAACCAATGGGTTTGTTTGCGCTTCCCTGCTCGGCTGGAAATATGACCTGGGAAGAATGCTTTCCACAGCTGTGTTCCTATGACAAGAGCAACTGCAGCTAAATGAAATCTGCTTTTTTTTCCCTCTTCCTTCCCAGTTTCCTGTCCTGCCCAGCTCGCTGAGTAGTTAATGCAGAAGATAAAGAGGGTTCGTCTGGAAAACGAGACTGCAGGAAGTTGGAGGAGGTATGTGTCCTGGTTACTCCCAGGGCCTTTCTTCACCTTCAGGTTGTGTGTGCCAGAGCAGTAATTACCTCTTGGAGTGAAGGAGCATTCTGAAAAATCCTAAGTATCTCATTCTTTGCTGGGAGCTCGAGGTCAGGATCTGGGGGTCAGGAAGTGACTCAGGCAGGTAACCTGTTTCACTGACTTCCAATTCCTGTGCTGATGGATGTCCTACCCGTACTCGCTTGTTGTCTTCAGACTCCCCATGAAGGAGGGCTCGGTGGATGTACTCCTGCTCCATTTATCCTGGCTAGGCAGGGCAGAAGAGGCATTAGAAAGACCTCCAAGGGACAGCTGGATGCTTTTGGAAATGGGGTTAGCAGCGCTTCTGCAACAGCCCTCGATCATCTCAGTCAGTGCCTTGGTGTGAGGACTGTAAAGGGTTATGTTTTCTCCAGTAAGGTGTGGATCTCAGATATGCCATATTGATGTCAAAGTGTCAAGACCATCTAAGAAAGAGATGGTTAAAATTGGTGTCTTGATCCCACTCACCTTTGAACTATTTAATCCCCAAACTTACTCTGCAATTTCAGTTAGATAAATTACTCCTTATACTTGTTTACTTCTATAGGTAGTGTTGCCAAATACATCCTGTGTTTTGTCCAAGAGATGGCTGTGGTGATAGATGGAGCAATTGGATTTTCTTTTTACTCTCTGTTGTGTCAGGACTGAAGTTTGTGAGACTCCGCCACACAGGGTGAGATGGTGGCATTTCCCAATGCTTTCATTGTTGGCTACTTAGCTTATCGCACTTGTTCCAATCTGTAGTGTCAGAATCACCAGGATGAGAACAGTACCAAGCTAAAAGTTGTGCTGTTCCCTTCCCCAGTGATTCATAAACCCACGGCAATAGAGTTTGGAAGGGGCTGCAGTCTCCAATTCATTGTGGGACAGTAACCACTATTACATTTGTGGACTTCTTAAGCCCTCAAAGGTGCAACTTTCCCCTGTGAAGAATCAAGCTGGCTGAGTAAGATGGTTTCACCACCTGGGTGAGAGTAACCCAAGGATCAGGCACCTGGAGCCAAAGGCAGATCATTTGAATTGACTGACTTGACTTGCAGTGGGGTTAGGTTGAGAGAATTGCACCCAGTTCCTGGGGCTTTGTGGGCTTCCTGTCACGTGTTTCTGATAGGCAACACTTCTGCCTTCAGATGTGATTGGAGTCGCTGTCATGGAGACCCTAGCTATAGACAGCAGAGGCCACAGCCACACTCACAGCTTTAGAACATCCCGTCACGTTCTCGTTTGTGGTTTTATTTGGGCTTCCTGCCTGGCTTTGATTGGGAAGTGCTCTTCTCTGCTTGTTTTCAGGATGTGGATTTACTGCTGGGCAGTAGGTGCAGGGAGTACCTAGAGCTTCAATTCAGGAGCTTGTTCTTGTGGTGGTAATCACACATTTTGTACAATTTAGGGACTTAGCAGTTTGAAGACATGGTTTTAGTTCCAGCCCTTGTACCATGTGCCTGTAGTTTAAGGAAGTCTAGATGTGCTTTGGTTTAGGTTTGCTCATCTCCTGACATAGTTTTATAAGATGTCAAACTAGGTGAGGGCTTCTTTTTAGAGAGTTTGGTAGAAAGGTGCAAGCAAGGGGAATCCTCAAGGAGCAGTCAGGGTAGAAAATGGGCAGAGGTGAGTGTTTTGTGGTGATGCTATCATCCTTCTCTCCCCTGGTTTTCACTGGGAAAGAGTTCACTGTGCACCTTCCTGAGGTCCAAGTCTTAATGGTTTTGCTTAACCCTGCAGTATGGCAGCTACATCTGAGAAGTCTTTCTCCTCTCAGAATGCAGGTCACTGTCCCAAATGACAGGCAGGATTCAAGAAGCAGCTCATTTGAAAATGTAAATCTTGAGTCTGCTGAGGACAGGTCCTTTTTTGATGTAATCTTAGTCGCTGTTCTGCGCCTTAATGTTGTGTCAAAGGTAACAATTCTGTCCCCATGTGGCAAACTTCTCCAGCCTGGTTTTTGTGGGAAACTGAACTTCTCTTGAAATGCTTTGCAACAAGGTATCCCCAAAAGAACTAAAATATCCTTGTGGAAGGAAATCCAGCTTCCCAAATGGGCTGACACAAACTGGTTTCCCTAGTCCTAGGCTGGCTCCTACCTTGCAATAGATGACATCATTGACCTTGGGCAAGTCTGTTGGCCCACCTCTCCTCAAATTAACATGTGCTGTAGTTGTTGTGGAGGCGGTTTCTGGGAGACTCTCATTCAATAAGTGCCAGCTTGGAAATGTGTGAGGAATGTATGCCACATTTTCCAGAATACTGCCAAGGTCTGTTGCTGCTCTCTTCTTTCTGTTGGTTTCTTCCTGTTTTACCATCTCCCCTGCTTCATTTCTGGCTGCAAGGGCTCTTCAGGTAAGTGAGGTGCTGTACTCGGGCTTAAACCTCTCTCTAAGTGTTGAACAGGATTTCCTTTAGGACAGGAAAGGGACTTCACTTCTGTGGTCTTCCAGAGCAGAAGTTTATGTGCCTTTATGATAGGTCATAGCTTTTATGACTTATCCATCCAAATTCCTGGGCTGGTTTTCCTTTATGTGCCTTTACGATAGGTCACAGCTTTTATGACTTATCCATCTAAATTCCTGGGCTGGTTTTCCTTTGAGTCAAGCTGGTTGTTTTCTGCACCGGAATCTGCTGCTTGTACTTCCTTTAACAGCTTATTTCTAGAATCAGTCCTGGGAGAGTGAGTTTTCTGAGGTTCATGTCTTCATTTACAGTATTTGACATGGGATGGGAGATGGATTTTTCCCTTCAGTACATCAGTATATGTTTAAAATATAATCTTTGAGTGCAGAGAAGCCTGGGAGCTGTAGTTTAAGGTGTGCCTGTTCCCCTAAGCTTATTGCATGCTTAGAACTTTCTTTGCTTGATTTTTAAGGCTTAATTCTCTCCCTCAACTCCTCCCTCAGTTTTTTATCCAGTTCTGAAGGGGAAGAGAAGATGACTGCAGTGGACACGCTATCAGACAGCTCTGAAGTGGTCGAGATGGAGGATGTGCCTTCCCAATTCCAGGTGCAAAAGCATTCTTGGGATGGGCTGCGTGACATTATTCACAGCAGCAGGAAGTATTCGGGCATGATAGTGAACAAAGCTCCCCATGATTTCCAGTTTGTCCGGAAAACAGAAGAGTCCAGCCCGCACTCTCATCGCCTCTATTACTTGGGTAAGCCAGTGTGAATGTCTGACGGGAGAGCTTCCAGTCAAAACAGGCAAGGAAAAGGCTGGGAAGTCTCTCCATTTATGAGATGGGAGAACTGAATTAAGTGGCATTGCTCTGGGTTTGCACACTCAGTCTGTAGCAAAGCCTGGAACTGGGCAGGGGGCTCTGCAGCCCCAGACAAGTGCTTTAACCACTCTGCTTAGTGACAGGGGAAGTGTTGTCTACCTCATGACAGACGTGACAATGCAGTGTCCTTTGGCAACCCAGGTGATGGAGCTGTTCCTCAAACTCAGGACTGTCTTGCGCCTCTGTAGCTTAGGAGAAATGGGATTTACATGGTTGATTGACCAGACTGACTTTCCAAGGAATTTGCTGTCAGTGAAGACTCTTTATGTTGCAAGTTTTAGGTATTAATGCAGGGTGGTGGTGTCTCCCTGCTTTATTAAGTCCTGTGTAGGTAGAATGCTTTTAAGAGCAGGGGATTAAAAAAAAGAGATTAGGTGGGAATGAATTGTTAGTGGCATTCACAGGGAAATATCCTCTTCCTTGCAGCAGGATTGAAAGGCAGCAGAGTGCTGTGCTGTACAGGTCCCTCATTAGTTGGAGCGACATTGTAATTAGTGATAGAGTGGTTGCATTTTAGTAACTGGATAATTCTGTGGTTGGTAGCATGGGAAGCTTTATAGACTATAGTTTGTTATGCTCTGGGGCATGAGCTGATCCTTACTGGGCCGGTAAAGAAATTGCCTGATGTGCAACTCCACACAACTACTGTTTCCTGAAGGGACCCTGGTTTGCTTTCTTCTAGTTTGCGTTGTTGAGTGGAGGTCACTGTAGGACACAGGGTGCTGGGGTTGGGGGCTGATTTGTTTTGTCATTAAGCAGCTCCTGTGTGCCACTGACTTGATTTGTTCTAGTTCCATGACACAAGTGCTACTATAAAGGGCAGTGTCCAGAGTTAGCATATTTTTCTTGTCAAGTCTGAACAGTGAGATTTGATTTAAAGCTGAATGTGTTTCAAGGCCAAGTTGACTTTGATACAGTTTTTGATCTAGAGGACTAAAGAATTAAGGATCCAAGTTGCCTATTTAAAGGTATTTTCATATTCTGTTGTATGAAATGGCAGCCGGGGCAGCTCCTGCTTGTTGGTGTTCAGCATGGGGATGACTGTTACAGGAGCCAGAACCAGGAGTGCAGATGCACAAGTGTCTTTTCAGTGTTCTCTTCCTTAGGGAAATATACAGGGCATACAGCAGATTGATCCATCATTTAAGATCAGTATCTGCCAGGGTACTTCTTCTCAGGCATTCCTGACACAGGGTAAACCCTGATTCTTTCACCATAAGGAGCGAGCTTCTTTTGAGCTGAATACTCTGCTATTAAACCCTCAGACCCACTTCAGCAGTTTATGAGGGTTTAACATCAGAGTGCTATTCCTGTCCCAACGTTAAACAACATGCCAAGGAGGAGAATGAAGACTCACAAAGAACTTTACTGTAGGGCTTGAATACATTTCCTCACTTGGGAGCAAAATGTAATGTCTTTTGGGGAGGCAGGCACTATTTTTCTTGTGAATGCTGATGGATTGTAGGCTGCTTGAGGTCATTGTAGAAAGTACTAACACAAGGAGAGAGAGAGGAGGTGCAGAGCACACTCACATGAGTGTCAGTTGTGCATATATATAGTCATTTGTTCCTGTCTGCATTTTTTTTTTCCTGCTTGGACATCTTAAATCATTCCTGGGCTGTCCCCATAGAATTTGATGTTGTATCATGGCAGATGCTGCTTATGTTAAACACCACATGCTCAGCACTTTGGTGGTTCTGTCTCTGAGGATTACATGCTCACATATTGCTTTGCTTCCTGAGTTCTTATTAATATTTCAGGTTTCAATAACTGGAGTGCTGGGTTAACTGGCTCCAGAATCTTTCTGTTCTGCCAAGAGTATGTGCAGGGTAGACAATATAGGGCCCATTTCCCTGTGCGACATTCTGATCTAGGCACTAGTCTCTTCAGCATGTGTAGAGGGCAAGTTCATGGTCTTTGATTCTGTTGGAGCTGCCAGAATCATGTGTGAGGGTGTTTTATTTTTCATGGTGGTTTTGGAGGTTGGAGGGTGGCCAGTAGCTTGTTTGATAACCACAGTCAAAGGCTTATGTAAAATGACAAAGTCTCTTGGCTGGATGAAAAAGTAGTGTACTGTTTCACATGAGAATGGGCTCTCTGGAGCTTCCCAGCTTTTCCTTCCCCTCCTGCAGGCTGCTGCCTTGGCCTCAGTGAGGTTCCTGTAGCCAATTTCTGGCTGGGAAATGTGGAGAGTAATGTTGAGTCACCCCACCCAGGGAGTGGCTTTCTTAGAGTGGATCTAGGGCATGGCTTGAACAGTCCACAGTGCGGAAGGTTGGATGTAACCAGTTGTGAAGAGGTTGGCTGGTGTTAAATCTTTCTTAGGGAGATTTCCAAGTAAATGAATATCCAAAGAATTTAGAGATTATTCTGTGATTGAACTGAGAGCTGCTGGGAAAAGCCTCTGGGCAGCCCTAAGCCCTCTGTTAACAGACTTTGCTTTTCAATTTGCTCTTGGTCCTCTTTGTCCTGACTAACTAATCTTAAGTAGGATGACACTTTTGTCCTCCTAATAGGGATGCCATATGGTAGCCGAGAGAATTCCCTTCTTTATTCAGAGATTCCCAAAAAGGTACGGAAAGAGGCCTTGCTTCTCTTGTCATGGAAACAGATGCTGGATCACTTTCAGGTAAGCCAAAGTGTGAAGAGCATGGGCTGAGAGTGCTTGGGGAAACTGGGCGATGTTGTGGTCTGGTGTGGTGGGTACTACTCTGCTAAACAGTAGAGATCATAATGTGGCAGGGTATAACACACAGAGAATAGCAGTGGTGGGACTGTTGTATCAAGAATCGCTTTGGCTCTTAATACAAGATAGTCACTTGTGTGTGCAGTGAAGCAGCAGTGAAACAGCAGTTGATGTGGCAAGCAAAGGGCTGACCCAGCAGAGAGGACTCTGTAAAGTAGCATGTAGCCTGCCTCAGATTACAAGCTATCAGCACAGTGCACCTTTCTCCTGGATATGTTGTCTGGGCTCTTGCTGTGCTCATTGCTGTACTCAGTGGAATGCCTGCCTGTCATCTCTCCTGCTTTTAAGGAAGTTAAGAAAGTGGAATTTCAGCTGCTGCTTCTGCCCTGCACACTATTGTAAGCAAACCAGAAAAGGGGTGAATTTTCCGCTCCCTGATACCAGTATCCTAGAGCCCTTCGTCAGCATTGATGAAGAAGAGGGGGGAGGGTGTTGGTCTTCCTTCTCTACTAAAAAGGTTCCTGGTGGAAAAAAATGTAGCTGTCGTGACCTCATGTGGATCACTAGTCCTCCTCAGGGTAATCCAAGATCCCCGGAAGAGCTTTTGTTTGCAGTGTCCAACATGGAAACTGTTTGTGAAGGCTGGAGATAATGTCATTAAGTTAATTGTTACATCTCATTTGCATAAGCAGAGCAAGTGCAGCTCTCCTCAGTTCATGCTCAAGTGCCAACTGCAGAAGGGACACATTCATGAGTCACCTCTCCTGTAGAGGGAACTTTGGGGCATGCTGGCTGGTTTGGGCTGGGATGTTGTATTTTGGGTACTCACAGACTCGCTGGTGCCAGGCTTGGAGCATCCCTGGTCTGTGAAAGTTTCTCTCCTTGCACATTCTTTGAGATTTTCCTTTCCTTCAATACCAGGCAACCCCTCATCATGGGATGTATTCTAGAGAAGAGGAACTCTTGAGGGAGCGCAAGAGACTCGGTGTCTTCGGTATAACATCATATGATTTCCACAGTGAGAGTGGCCTATTCCTCTTCCAGGCCAGCAACAGCCTCTTTCATTGTCGAGATGGGGGCAAGAATGGTTTCATGGTGAGTCTGATAGTGATTTGTATGAGTATCACCTGAAATAGACTTAATGGTTTTGGTTGGAGATGACTGCACATCTACATCCATTTAGTGATGGTCATTTCTGTTGTTAGAGCTGTGTTTGCTGTTATTTCATGTGCTGTATTGTTTCTGTGTTTAGGCCTTTTAAATATGACAATGGAAGCTGCTTTGGTACAGAGCTGTTTGTGTGCCTCTTGCTGTAGGTGTCACCAATGAAGCCTCTGGAGATCAAGACTCAGTGCACAGGGCCACGAATGGATCCCAAGATCTGCCCTGCTGACCCTGCCTTCTTCTCATTCATTAATAACAACGACCTGTGGATAGCAAATATTGAGACAGGAGAGGAGAAGCGAATGACATATTGCCATAAAGGTAATTGGTGCTCCTTGCCAGATTGGAAAGGAAATTCCTTCTGACAGATTTGGGCTGGAAGGGCTTGTGTCTTCATGGCTTCTTACAAGTGCCTCCTTCTTTTGGATCAGCTTTTCCCAAGGAGATGTAAATGCAGTCTCATCTTTGTTCCTCTCCAGGCTTATCCAATGTTCTTGATGACCCCAAGTCTGCTGGTGTAGCCACTTTTGTCATTCAGGAGGAGTTTGATCGGTTCACGGGCTATTGGTGGTGTCCCACAGCTTCCACAGAAGGTCAGTCACTGTTCTGCTTGTTGAAGTCTGACACTAACTGCTGCCAGCCCTGCTATGAATCATACCTTGAGCAAGATTTCTCCCTTGGCCTGTGTTTGATCTCTTCCTGAAGGAACAGAACACTGAGAGAATAGAACTGTGCTCTGAGGAGTATTTGCAGGTAGTCCCTAGGAGCTGTGGCTATACAGGAGATGCACACTCTGCACCAGAGTATTGCTGCAGTGCTCCAGGCAAGCCAGAGGCAGCTGGAAAACTGTAGCAAACATGATGCTGTCTGTCCTAGGTTCAGAGGATTTAAAAACACTGAGGATCTTGTATGAGGAAGTGGATGAGTCAGAGGTGGAGATAATTCATGTTCCTTCACCTGCCTTGGAGGAGAGAAAAACGGACTCCTATCGGTACCCTAGGACAGGTAAGTGAATTAGCGTGGGGCTGCTGATGCAGTTCTTGACTCCTGGTGGCAGCAGCAGTGGAATCTGTGCTATAAACTTTGCATGATTAATCTGGGTACTTACTAGAACGTAGAAGCTGTGAATGTTGAGGCCTAATTGGGTCTCTGAGCCCAGAATCTACTGCAAGAAAGGAATGGGATTTCAAGTTGAGCTTACATGAAAGGATTGCTGAGAAAATGGAATCTATCTGATGGCATATCGTGGAATACATTTTGAATCCCGTCTTTGCATTCCCTTCTGAGAATGTACAGCAACTAGACAAGGCAAAAGCAAACTTTTCCCATACCCAGAATGACTCTGGTGATTACAGTGGGGTTTGCTTACATCCATAATTTGATATTTGTACATTCACGCACAACCATTTCAGTAGGAGTGGAGTTGGTTCTTCTCTGGAAGCTGTATGGAGTGTTCCAAGTTGGTCATTTTGGTATTCCTTCACTTCTCTGCAGGCAGCAAAAACCCCAAGATTACATTAAAACTGGCAGAATTTAAGACAGACAGCAAGGGGAAGGTAAGTGCTAACAACTCAGAATGGGATGTTACACAGGAGGGTTGACAGCTTCTGCAGCTCCCAAGAGTTAAGGTCACTAAGAAACCCTAGATAGTGTTAGTGTTTGTTTTCACCCTTTTGTAACACCTGGTTTTCTCCTGTGTTTATCCAAGAAACAGAAAAACTTGGAAATGCTGGGAAGGATTGTGCTGGTGGAGCAGCCGGGAGAGGGGAGGGAAGTGAGAAGTAGGGCTAGCCTGGGGTATGGCATGCTGTCAATAGCAGAGCAGGAGGGTTGAAGCCCAGTCTAATCCTGGGCTTCAGTCCCTGGCTGTAGGCACTTCTGTGGCTGAATGCCAAAATCATTTTGCTTTGAAGCTTATTTTTCCCTTCTCTTCCTGCCATTTGCAGAAGGGCTTTTGCTTCTTCTGGCCTGACCCTTTGCTGATGCTAGTAGTTAAACTTCCTTATTCTCCCATTTCACTGAGCTTCCATAGGACAAGGTGAGGACATCTGGTAGCACTCTGATTTGATACTGGACCTTCCTTTTGCTGCAGATCCTGTGTGCTCAGGACAAGGAGCTGGTACAACCATTTGCTGTGTTGTTTCCCACTGTGGAGTACATTGCCCGTGCTGGATGGACCCGAGATGGCAAATAGTACATAAGTTTTTCTTCCAAATCAATGCTCCCAAGGGCTGAAATGTTGCAGGCCTTCGATGTGTTCTGTATTGTGGTCAAAACCTGGTTTTAAAGCCATGAGTGCCAGAAATGGCACATGAGTATTTGGCTTCTTCACTGTTAAAACATCCTAAAAGTAGCAATTAATCCAGTGTAGACCAGAGTGACAGTCTGTGGGGTTTAAGTCACAACCACAGATTTAAATGACATTGATGTATTAAGCAGGCAGTCCTAGGGAATTCTTTTGAGTTGGAGCTATTTAACACAAGTACAGTTTGCTTCCTGCTGCAAATGAGAATGTACTGAAGCCGTTTTAGCATTCTTCATTGGTCCAGTTTGCAATCAATGCCAAAGGTGCTAGGGGAAGGTGGGCAGTTTGCATGGTGCTAAGTCCTTCCTGCAGTGGAGAAAGGCTGCTCTGGAACTGGTGTGCTCCCATAGCTTGCTGGTGCTCCAGACTGGGCAGCATTGCCTGAAGAGTTACACAGTTCACACCAATCTGATTGGTTTGAGATTTTAAAGCTCTTAATTTTTCCCCTCAAAAGCTTGCTTGAGTGTTACCTGGTTTGTGTGCAGATCGAGTTAAGGTGATTTCACTGTCTTTGAAGACTGTGTTCTGTAAGTCATTAATTTTCTGCTCTGGAGTGAAATTCACTGAGCTTTACAGAAGGTAATCCCATTGGTGATTCTTCTGTTCTGCACCAGAGCTTACCTAAATGTGCTGAATCTATCAGTTCATGAAACCCACAGTCACTGAGATGCTAGGGGAGAACTGGCTCTTTTCAAAGTCTGTCTTAATGATGAAACTTCCCTTGATGCACTTCCAGGCCTTGGGGTAGGCGCACTATGCAGCGGTGGCTTGCCATCTGTCATGTTGAGAGGCCTGCAATGCAGCACCACTTCAAATGACTCTCCTTGGAGAGGAACAAGGCTGAGACTGAAGCGACTCCTTCACTTGGCAGTTGTCTTAGGTCTGTGCCTTTCCCTGCTAGTGCAGTGTGCGTTCAGGAAGCAAATGGATCGCTTTCAGAGTGATCACTTCAGCTCGTCAGGAGCTTGCTAGAAAACAAACAGTGCTTCCTGTTGGAGGGGCTGTCCAAGCAAGAGTTATGTTCTGGAGACAGGGTTCTGTTAACAGTGCTCCCTTGGAAGAGACACTCTGGCAGATCTGTCAGACACCTCGTCTGAACGATCCCCGTGTGAAATACCAGAGCTGTCTGGCGATACGTGTGTGTTGGCAAAGCTTCCAGGGGATTAGAAAACAGCAATAACGAGAAAAGCTTTGCATTGAGATGCCTGAATCCTTTCTGCCAGTGGGGGGAAAAAGGGTTGCATGTTCTGAGTGTTAGAAAGAGACAGCTACATTGCGGTACTGACATTCACCTCTAACTTCTTTCCCCAGTGCTTGGGCTATGTTCCTAGACAGACCTCAGCAGCGGCTGCAGCTAATCCTTTTGCCTCCAGCACTCTTTATTCCAGTCCCAGAAAATGAGGAACAACGTGCTGAATTTGCCAAAACTGTGCCAGAAAATGTCCAGCCATTTGTGATCTATGAAGAAACCACTGATGTGTGGATAAATGTAAGAGGCTCGGGGCTGGGAGGAGCACCCAAACTCCCTCTTCTTCCCACACAGTTAAGCATCATGGTATTGAAGTGATAAAGGGGCCTGAAGTTCACACCAAGGTGTTGGAATAGCAACCACTTAGTGGGACTCTCATAGCTGAAATGTCCAGCTTGGAGACAAGACTGATGCTGGTTTTGGTGGTAGCAATGGAAAGCCCAGAGCATGTGGTTTTCTGCATGTGTCCAGAGCTCCTTTGTGGGAACAGGAAAGTAGGGAATGGCTTTTTTCACTCATCTGGGATATTTCTCCTCCCTCTCCTTTCCTTTGAAAGCCCAGTAGTTTAGCACCGCCTCCCTTGGCTTTGGCTCTGCTGTCTCCATACCCATCACTCATCAGTCTCTTGCCTTGTGGGACAGGTTCATGATATCTTCTATCCTTTCATCCAACCGGAGGGAGAGGAGGAAGAACTCTGCTTTATCCGAGCCAATGAATGCAAAACAGGTTTCTGCCACCTGTACAGAGTCACAGCGGTTCTGAAGCAGGGCAGCTATGACTGGGTGCAGCCATACATCCATAGTGAGGGTAAGAGCTGCACTTTGTTGGCATTTCAGCTTTGGGTGCTCCCTCTCTGGTTTGCTTGTGTTGCCTTTTGGAGAAGGCGGTGATTGATTCTCCTGTCCTTTCTTCCAGATGATTTCAAGTGTCCCATCAAAGAGGAGGTCGCGCTGACTGGTGGGGAATGGGAGGTGTTGGCGAGGCATGGTTCGAAGGTAGTGGTCATTTTTGTTCTCTCTTGCAGTGTTACAGCTCTGCATTGTCTGCCCACAGGCCTGGCCTATGCTCTCTGTTACACCTGGGACCAGCTAAAACTAAGCTTCATTTTGTTTCTCTTTTTATGGCTGCCTTTGCTTTCCCCACAAGGGCTGTAGTCCAGTGCACATTGAACTCGCTGCCTGTTTAATCAGCCTTCAGATTGCTCCTTGGGTAAATCCCATGAGTGAGCCAGGCCATAAAAAAAAGACGTAAGTCTGAGGCTCAAGAGCAACAAAGAACTATTTGATGGAGAAGCTTGGGATTGTTCCCTTTGCTGAAGCATTTTAACCCCCATGAGTACTTGTGAATTGGAAGGATGTCCTAGTGCCTGGTCTCCAGCTGATCCCTCAGTAGAGCCTTTAGGAAGAAGGCAGCTGGGGAGTAGAAAGCAATTTAGAATATGGAGAAACTGGATCTCTTCTTGCTTGCAGAATAGCTAGCAATGAATTGGTGTTAATCTTGTAGAAACAGAGTTCTGCTTCTGCTTCAGGAGTTGACTCTGATCTTTAATGCTCCCGGGTGATTCCTGTCCAAATAAAGACCTTGTCTGGTCATTGCCAATTAATCTGGATTTTCACTTTCTGCTTTCAAAAGGCCTCCAGCTCCATGCGTTTGGTGTCTGCTGCTTTTCCTCAATCTGCAATTAACCTGCTGTCCCTCCCCATGTGGATTCTCACTGTACATGCTGTTGATTTTGGCCACAGCTCTTTCCTGTATGTCTTATGGCTAAAATTGTGTTAGCAGCAATTATTTGGATGTATTCGTTGCTCCACAGGGCTCTGCCTGCTTTTCCTGGCCAGCTGAGTTCCCTTTGCTGTCCACAGTGGTCTTCAAACTGTGGGTTAGCCAGAAATAGCATTTGGGCTTCAGCATTTGGAATCTGGAGGGTGGAAAGCAGCTCAGTTGGTGTTGCTGGATCAATGCAGTGTTTAAAAGCTGTAGTCTCTGTGCCTGGCTGGCCGGAGGGGTTTAGAAGCAGCTTTATCTGGACATAAAACCATGCTTGAATTTGGCTTGAAGTTTGGTGCTGTTAGAGCTGTTAGACTGATCCTTCCACAGATGGGAATTTGCTGTGATGATTGCTGGAAAAAATACACCTCTACCCTTATAATCTAGTGATATTTAAGCACAGAATCTACCTGGTTTTACCTAGAACAGAACCCAACTTTTGATGCTTATTAGTAAGCAAATGCTTGGAGTGTGTTAAAAAAGCTGAGTGGCTGCTTTTTGTTACTTTGCTGGACTGTGCAGTTCTCCATGAGTGCTGGGAACGTGTTCTCTAGCCTGTCATTCCAACAGGCATTGTGCATGGTCCCTAATGCCAGGAGCAATCTGTCATGGTCTGTTTGTGTTTTAAGCTGCCAGGGGGCAGACTGTTTGAGCTGGCAGAGGGGCAGTTAGTTGTCATCCTTCTCTTCTCCATAGATCTGGGTCAATGAGACCACAAAGCTGGTGTATTTCCAAGGCACAAAAGACACCCCGTTGGAGCACCACCTCTACGTCGTCAGCTATGAGTCTCCTGGAGAGATTGTGCGACTCACGACTCCAGGCTTCTCCCACAGCTGCTCAATGAGCCAGGTCTGTTGTTTCTTAGACATAAGATGCCCTCATCTCCTGACTGACAGGGTTCCTAACTAGGAACAGTAATGAATCGTGACCAGTAATGAGTCCTGAGGGCTTCTTTGTCTTGGTTGCTTGCGATGTGGGAGCTCTTGTCTGAGATGAGATGCAGGAAATGAAAGACCTTCTTCCCCTAACTCTCCTCTCTCCCATCTGCAGAACTTTGACATGTTCATCAGCCACTACAGCAGCGTGAGCACTCCACCTTGTGTGCATGTCTACAAGCTCAGCGGCCCCGATGACGACCCACTCCACAAGCAGCCCAAGTTTTGGGCTAGCATGATGGAGGCAGCCAGTAAGTCCTGGAGAACGTGGTTATGTCTGTGTCATTCATCCTACTAGCAGTAGCCAAAGGTGATGGAGAGGGAAGTGGCAAATTTTATTGTGTTACCTTGCAGGGAGATACCTCTAGTGGATAGCTCACCCAGGAAATGGTCTATGGGCTTTCAAGCTGTTACTCTGAGCTAAAGCAGTGCTCCAGGGTGCAGGGTTTACACAACTGTGGGTTTAGGTGTTGCTTTGTTCATGATTTGTCTGAAGAGAGAAGGGGGCAAGTATCTGACTGCTTCATTCTAAGGCTGTAGGCTTTCAAGTTATAAATACAGCTCACAGCACCACCTGAACCTTTCCTGCAGATGTCTTCTCCACCTGAGCCATCCTTGTTCTTAACTTTCCACATTTGCTGTTGTGGTATAGAGAATACCCAGCTGATGATGTTTTCTTCTGCGATTCCTTCACTCTCTATGGCGTGGTGCCTTATGCAGGCAGTTAGATGCTGTGTGCTTCCCAGTGAGAGGCTTCTCTGGTGTGGTTTGGCGTTGAAAGAGCTGTGGCTAAGTCAAGTTTGAACAGAAGGAGCTTGTTTGGGAGGCAGAGCTTGCTGCCAGTTACTGCACTGCCAGTGTCTGACCTTCCTTCTGCAGGTTGTCCCCCAGATTACATCCCACCTGAGATCTTCCACTTCCGCACTCACTCAGATGTTGAGCTCTATGGAATGGTCTACAAACCTCATGATGTCCAGCCTGGGAAGAAGCATCCCACAGTGCTCTTTGTGTACGGAGGCCCTCAGGTAGGAATCCACTGCTGGTGTCAGGCATAGGATTGCTGCCCAGGGCAGAGCTCTGTGTAGCTTGGTCATGTGCTAAGACTTACAGTTTGGCTAGCAATGAGCACTGGAGCTCTGCTCTGACCTCTGCTTCAAACCTCAGATGGTTTTAACAGCATGTAGTGCAATTTACATGGCTCTGATAGCTCCATCAGTGGCTGCTCTCCAGCTGGGGATTCTACCCAGTGGAAGGGGCTGGAAAGCAGCTGCTCAGCTCTGATTCTTTGCTTCCCTCCTCCTGCAGGTGCAGCTTGTGAATAATTCCTTCAAAGGAATCAAGTACCTGCGGCTGAACACGCTGGCATCCCTGGGCTACGCTGTGGTCGTGATTGATGGAAGGGGATCGTGCCAGCGAGGACTCAAGTTTGAAGGGGCCCTGAAAAACCAAATGGTAATGAACTACTTGTGTTGATGCCTCTGTTCATTGCTCTTTCTAAGCTTGCACTCTGCCTGTGTGAGCATTGCTCTTATCCTTTCTGTCTGGAGCTTCTAGATGTAGAAGGCCACTAACTTGAGCTGCTTCTGTTGCCTTTTAGGGTCAAGTGGAGATAGAGGACCAGGTGGAAGGTTTACATTATGTAGCAGAGAAATACGGGTTCATCGACCTGAGTCGGGTGGCCATCCATGGCTGGTCCTATGGGGGCTTCCTCTCCCTCATGGGGCTTATCTGTAAACCCAATGTCTTCAAGGTGAGTCTGGACATAGGGCTGTCATCCTGGGACACTTGGTTCTCTCAGGTTCTGTCACTCTTGGCATCTGGAATTGGGTTTTTTGTTTGAGGTTTCAGCCGGAGGTGAACATCTCCCTCAGTTCTGCCTGCCCCTAGCTCCTGGCAGCAGCCCTGCCTTCTGCTTCCAGGTTATACCTGTCTAACACTGGGGTACTGTTATACCCCAGTGACTAAGGGTGGATTTAGCCTAGCATCCAATGAGATAATTGATGTGCTATTCCTAATCCCATTCCCAAGTCCCCAGCAGTGTTTCTGGATCATTCCACAAGTCCTCTTAGAAAAGGGGAAGCCTTTAGTGCGCAGGAATTTGCCGCATTGTGACCATAAAAGGAATGGCAGGAGGAGGAATCTGGGTTTTATGTGGGTTTGCTGAAGAAGAACCCTGGTCTGAGTGACAGAGCAGAGCAGAACCTGGTTTTCCTTCCTCTTCAGGAAGACAGGGAACACTTGAAGTCTTTAGCACTTGATAATTGAGGCTGTCTCCTGCCACCCATTTGTTTGACAGATTGCTATAGCAGGTGCTCCTGTCACAGTTTGGATGGCCTATGACACGGGCTACACTGAGCGGTACATGGATATCCCAGAAAACAACCAGCAAGGTTATGAGGCTGGCTCTGTGGCATTACACGTAGAAAAGCTTCCCAATGAGTGAGTACCATGGGCTTGAGTGATCTGCTCCAAACCTGCTCCCAGCTCCACTTGTATCTCTGCTGACTCCTAAAAGAATGGATGGATTCTCATCCGAATCAATTTCAACTCCTGGTTGGTTGCTGCCTTCTGCAGCAAGCTGGGGCATTGCACCTCCTTTGCCAGGGATGGGTTGAGGACCATACCTGGGGCCTTATTCTGCTGCCTGCCTGGCCATTGCTGGTTTGGCTTTCCAGCTGGCAGCTCTTTGCTTAGACCCTCTGCAAAGCTTTCTATGTGGCTTCACATCCTATCTCTGGTCCCATCCCCAGGCCAAATCGTTTGCTGATCCTCCATGGTTTTTTGGATGAGAATGTGCACTTTTTTCATACCAACTTCCTGGTATCACAGCTAATCCGAGCTGGAAAACCTTACCAGCTGCAGGTAGGAGGAACAAGAGTGAAGTGGGAAGGTCCCTTAAGGCTGAAAAGAGGAAAAGGTTTCTGCTGTGTGTTCTAGGGGTGGGTGAAGGTGGAGGCAGATGCTTCCACCTCTTGTTGCAGTGCAGATGCCAAGTTTGACTCCAAGAGGTGGCCGGGAGGTGGCACTGTGGGTGTTTCATCACCGGTACATGTGCCCTGTATCTAGGAGCATGTACAGGCAGGGCTGCTGCCCTCAGGCCTGGAACTTTCCTTCTCTGTTGAATTCTTGCTGTCTGGCTTGGCTGGTGGCAACAGAGGTGCCAGCCTGACCCAGCAGAGCAGGGTAATGAGGGAGGGAGGCTGGTGCTCTAACCCTTCTCTTTGTGCCCACCAGAGACAGGCTGGAGGGAAAAAGGGCTGATGTGAGGGAGGGCTGCCCCTGCTGAAGTTGCTACTGCTGGCTAACCACCCGCTCTCTCTGCTCCTGCACAGATCTACCCCAACGAGAGACACAGTATTCGGTGCCCTGAGTCAGGGGAGCACTATGAAATCACGCTGCTGCACTTTCTACAGGAATACCTCTGAGAGCACAAGCCTCTGCAAGCTGGACACTGACAGCTCACCCTCCCCTGCCGTGCCCTGCGCCGCCACCTCCCTCCACAGCCATCACCCAGAGCACACATGGCTGAGTGCCCACCCGGGCTGGGTGTCCCCCCAAGCAAGGGGGGAGGCTGGAGGGCACCTTCCCTTTGGACAGTGCCACCTTCTCTCACTTCCCAAGCTGGAGGTCTGCCCCTGCTCGGCTGCTCATCCTGTTCCTCTCCTCCAGCCTGGCTGTTAATGCTTTTTTTGCTGCTACTCCCTCTCTCCTGGGAATCAATGGACAGTGGTCTGTCTCCCGAGGCTGAGGTTTGTGTCCATCTTTCTCTCCCCCCATCCTTTTCCCCTCCCACTGCACCTCTGCAGTCCCCATACTCTTTACCTGCGAGAACTCAGTGCCTGTGTTGGAAACGGAAGAGCTGAATCAGCAAGCTGCCTTAAGCCAGGAGCGGGAGGGAAGAGAGAACTACCTGTTGTTAAGCCCCAGGGGAGCTGATCACTGCTGCTGTGTCCTGGCCCAGCGTGGAGCCCTGGGCTGTGGAGGGAGCTCTACAGAAGCATGGCAACACTAGTCTTTTCTATTTTTCAGTGGAGTTTTGCAGAGCAGATGGAGGAAGTGGCTGGGGTCGGTAACAGCGTCCTCCGATACCTTTCTCTAATGGCCGCTCACAAGCAGAGTTGTGCCAACAGGCAGCTGAAGCAGCTGGCTCCCAGCACACATCATCCCTGCGGAGCTTGCAGCAGCAGCTGGGTTTTTTGCAACACAAGATGGATGATATTTATGCAAAACCCCTCCTCCTCCCCTCTGTTCTCTGTGCTGCCTCTTGGGCCCACCTTCCCTGACACCCCGAGCTTTCAGATGTGCACTGGAATTGGCTGTGCTTCAGTTCTCTGCGGGTCAGTGACTGGTCCCCTTTGCCCGTCTCCTCTGCAATCACTCTCTTCTGGTCTCCGTTGTACCTGCTCCACAGGAACTGCCGTTCTGGGGAGGGGGGATTGAGCAATCACACCTCAGGGGAGCACATCCCCCCCTCAAGCCAAGGGTTCTGCCAGGGGGCAAAAGGAAAACCACACAAAACCCACCCAAATGAACCACGTTGACTTGCCCTGGAGTATTTTAAGTGCGTATTATGAAAAGAAAATATTTTTA
Source organism: Psittacus erithacus (assembly GCA_009867235.2). NCBI lineage: Eukaryota > Metazoa > Chordata > Aves > Psittaciformes > Psittacidae > Psittacus > Psittacus erithacus. The sequence goes on along the minus strand of WYDI02025114.1, from coordinate 25,305 downwards.
TGGATTCTTATTCTTTTATAATTATGAGTGTAAGATGTAGCTACTCATTAAACTATTGCAAAGATTCCTGCTGACACTTCGGGCCTGCCTCTGGGACGCAGGAGAGGGCTCGCAAGGAACCAGAGCTGCCTCCCCGTAGCCAGAGCTGGCTCTGTGGGGAAAGCAAGGAGCTCCCTTTGGTTCCTGCACCGAGCAGCGCAGGGAATGTTAAATCCCTGATGTTCCTGGGGGGAAGCGGGATCCGGGCAATGGAAGCTGCAGGGTGGAGGGTTGGGAATCCTGGGTTGTGCTCCGGTGCTGCGTGACCTTGAGCTGACACCAGCCCCAGGTACCCGTGATGACTTGGGGCAGGGGATGCAGCTGATCCCACGCTTGGACACACGGAGCTGCCCTGTGCTCGTCCTCTCTGCAGCCCAAAGCTCACAAACCCTGCCCTGGCTGCCCCCTTCCTCTATGGGAGTCAGGCAGAGATGAATCCACTGAAATGCCCTGAGGGTGCGAGCTGGAGGCTTCTGTTCTGAATGCTAAGTGGCTTACAGCTGGACTGGTTTGCTTTTGGAGTATGGCTCTGAGTGTATCTATTGCCTCCTTGTCCCCATGTAACTGTCCTGCCATGGTTGTGGTTGAGCTTCTGCCCCATTGGGGAGCCCCATGTGCAGCTCCTGAGGTCGGAAGGGGATGCAATGAAGGAAGTTGCACATCTCTGAGCCAGAGAAGCTGCTCCCTTTTTCCCCACTCTCTTTAGAGCTGGTTGGGGGCCGGTGGCTGGGGTAAGCAGCTTTATTTTGCAGGCTTTGTTTCTTTCCAGTCTTAATTTAAACTGCTTTTTCCTGCCCCAAAAGAGCAAGTGTTGCTTAAACCGTCTGCAGCGCACGATCAGAACGCTCTCGTCTGCAAGAGTTTACAAACGTGGCAGCTCCTTTGATCCTCCAAGCTCGCTTCTGAAGCTGAGGATTGTTTGATGCTGTAGGAGGAGGTTGGGTTTCTTCTTTGGGGGATTGAGGATCCTGAGAGGCATTAACTGGAAAATCACCTCCTGCACGCTGAAGCTTTTCCATATGGAACAAGCTCTGTTGGGGATTGAAACACAAACGATGTGGGAGGTGTCCTATGGGAAAGGTAATGGGAGCGTGGAGCTGGGCTTGGGGTATCTCCTCCTCACAGGGGATCTGCAGCTGGAGCATGACGCTGAGTTCATTTCCTCAGCAAGTGGGAATGGCTGGAGCGGGAAGACCGGCTCTTCCTCAGGAATGGGGACCAGCGGGGCTCAGGAGGCTTTTCTCCCACCCCAACCCAGCATCTGGGGCTTCATTCAGAGGTGGAGGAGGGGGAGGGGGAACAGATGTTCCTCATGACTTATTTTACCAGCAACCCCACTCCCCAAGGTATGGCATTCGCTCAGGAAGCCACTGCTTGCCCTGGAGGATGCTCAGAGGGAATACTTCCCTGGCATCCCCATTTCCAAAGTGTGTGGAAGAAAGGTGTGACGATGGTTCCTGCTCTCGGACAGCCACATCAGTGGAAACTCTTGTGTTTTGTGGTGTCTCAGGCATTTGATCTCCCTCCCCTTCGCAGGGAATAACTGAAGTTGCTCTGGAATACCAGGGTCCAGCGGGGAGGTGCGGGATGGAAGCTGTGCGAGGAAGGCAGAGGGCTGTGGTGGAGGGGGCTGGTGGCGCCCGGGGCCGGGGCAGGGCTCTGTGTGCTCGCTGGCACAAAGGAAGGGTGGAAATCGACACTGGAAAGGCCTCGCGGAGGGAGCCGGGGGAAGCGCATCCCGCTGGGACACGAGCGAGGCTTCACCCAGCGCGGCCGAGCGGCTCCCCCGCCGCGCCAAGCGCCTCATCTCTGTCCCAGCCCCGCGCTCGGAGCCTGGGGCGGGTTTCTGCCGGGCCAGTTTGCTGCTGGCTTGGAGCGAAGGCAGCTTCGTCCTGGCCCAGCGGCTGCGGCTCTCGCTCCGTTGGGCTCTTCCTTGGTGGGGCAGGGGGAGGTGATGGGGAAGGGAAGGATGGGCAGGCTCCATCCCCGCGGCTCCCGCTGCCCTGGCGTTAGCAGCCTCCTGCCCGCCAGGCTCCGCTCTCCTGCAAAGCTGCTTGTTCCTCCCCGAAAGAGGACAGTTCGGTGCCACCCAAAGGAGGTCGAATGCGTGTTCGTGATTGGAAGTAGATGAGCTTTAGAGGTCCCTTCCAGCCCAAACCATTCCATGATTCCTGGAGCTCCCAACACAACAGCAGCGTGGCTGCACAGGCCAATGTGTGTCTGTCCTCTGGCTCTGCTTGCATTTCTCTGCCTCTACCCTCAGCTCTAATCTGGGTTTGGAAGGACTCATCCTGCTCCCAGCCCTGGCGCTCAGCCCTGGGCCCCCCTTGACTCTGCTGTCACCATTCCCCCCCGTTCAGCGCCATGGCTGTGCCGCTGGGGCTGCTGCTGGCCCTGCTGGGCTGCACCACAGCACTGGATCCTGCCCTGGACGAGGCCTGGGAAGGATGGAAGAGCCTCCATGCCAAGCAGTACCCAGGGGTAGGTCCTGCTTCCCTATGGGGCGGAGGTCTCACCCAGAGATACCCAAGTGCACCCATCCCATGTGCCCGTGCTGCCGGGGGCTGGCTCTGATCCTGCTGCCCCATGGCAGGATGCTGAGCCCATCCGCAGGGAGGTCTGGGAGAAGAACCTGCGGCGCATCCAGCAGCACAACTGGGAGCAGTCGCAGGGACAGCACAGCTTCCGCCTCGCCATGAACCACCACGGGGACCTGGTACCGCAGCCCCCCAGGGACATCTCCTGCACTGGGGCCTGCACCCCTTGGTGTAATGGGGCTGGAGATGGGGACTGGGAGCTGCCGGTGCTTCCACAGGGGCTGGTGGGAGCTGTGGTGCTGCTCCTGGCATCACACCGGTTTTCCCTGCAGACAGAGGAGGAGTTTAACCAGCTCCTGAACGGCTTCAGCCCAGCATGGCAGAAGGAGCCAGCACTGCTCTTCCAACCATCAAACACCCTGAAGACCCCGGTGGAGGTGGACTGGAGGGTGAAGGGCTACGTGACACCTGTAAAGAACCAGGTGGGCTCGGGATGCGGGTCCAGGCTGTGTGATGGGTGCCGGGGGCCTGGGCAGCAGAAACAACCAGCAGCACCCTCCCAAACACCCAGAAACCTCTGGTCACCATAAAGCAGCAGCTTTATGACAGCTGAGGAGCTGGAGAGCAGCAGGGGGCAGGGGGTCACAGCATCTCTCTGCAGCGAGTTTTGGGGTGATGCCGTGACCATCCTGCTGCCCCCATCTCACCCAGGGGCACTGCGGGTCCTGCTGGGCCTTCAGCGCCACGGGGGCCTTGGAGGGGCTCGTCTTCAACCGCACGGGGAAGCTGGTGGTGCTGAGCGAGCAGAACCTCATCGACTGCTCCCGGCAGTTGGGCAACGCCGGCTGCCATGGCGGATACATGATTCGTGCCTTCCAGTACGTGCGCGACAACGGCGGCTTGAACTCGGAGCACGTCTACCCCTACACGGGCATGGTGAGGGGCAAGGATGGGCACAGTGAGGGGCAGGGGTGGCCCCGGGGCGCGGCGGTGCCAGCACCACGCTCACTCCATCCCTTCCGTCAGGACACATCCGGCTGCCGCTACAACCCCCGGGACAGGGCAGCCAACTGCACCGGCGTGCGGATGGTGGCCCAAGGCAATGAGGAGGCACTGGAGCAGGCGGTGGCAGCTGTGGGCCCCGTGTCCGTGGCAGTGGACGCCAGTGGCTTCCAGTTCCACTTTTACAAGTCCGGTATCGTCTCGCTCATCCTAGGGATGGGTGAAGTGGAGGGGGGTGCTGCTGAGTCCTTATGGAGCCCCTGAGGGATGGGATCCACTGCCTGAAGAATGGACCAGGGCTGGTCCCGGCTCACCCCAGCTCTGCTCTTCACAGGCATCTTCAGCAGCGTGTTCTGCAGCCAGCGGGTGAACCATGGGATGCTGGCTGTGGGCTACGGCACGAGCCAGGACCGTGGGCGCAATGTGAGCTACTGGATCTTAAAGAACAGGTAGGGGCTGAGGATGCCCCCCAAACAGGTTGGAGATAAGGCAGGAGCTCTTCCCTGGGAGGGTGCTGAGGCGCTGGCACAGGGTGCCCAGAGAAGCTGTGGCTGCCCCATCCCTGGCAGTGTTCAAGGCCAGGTTGGACACAGGGGCTTGAAGCAAGCTGCTCTGGTGGAAGGTGTCCCTGCCCGTGGCAGGGGCTGGAGCTGGAGGAGCTTTAAGGTCCCTTCCAACTCAAACCAGGCTGGGATTCTATGAGTTTCAGCCAGCCATCACTGCTCCTCATTCAGAACGTGACTCAAACCAGTGGCTCTCACTACCATTCATGACAGGAGGAAACGGAAAATCCCCAGTGTCCAGGAAGATGCTGCCCCATGTGCCAGGCCACTGGTAGTAAGACCCCTGGTAATGAGAGACTACCAGCAACACCAGGCAAGCAAAAGGGAGCACTCCTCTCTGTCCAGGAGCTGGAAACAAGTCCAAGTGGTGAAATCCCTGACACCACCCGTCCCCATTCGATAGGCTGGAGCAGTAAGGCAATGGTTATCTACCAGGGTGCTGCACAAAGGAACAAGCAGCACAGAGATGATGGCCATCAGCATCGCCATGGATCACCATGGACTGATGCCAGCTGCTGCATCCATGGGGAGAGGAGCTGCTCCGGCACCATGGTGCCTGGCACCAGTGAGTGCAGTGAGGACATGGTCACACACCAGGATCCCCTGTCCTCAGCCCAGCTCCCGCAGCGCTCACGGGGGAAGATCCTGCTGAGCTGAAGATGTAGCAGGAGGAAAACACACTCAGCGTAACGCTGACAAACACAAGTAACTCGAGCCATCTGGAGCCGGCGGGCCTCTGGCTGTATGTCACTGTGATTTATCCTCCAGATAATCTATCTGCTGATGCACTGGATTTACAGCAACTCCTTACACGAGGCTGTTCCTCCGTAGCAGCCACACACTAACAACCTGCACACTTTCGTTTCAGACACTCAGAGCCACACAAGTAGGCAGAGGGAAACCCACCTCCTGCAGACTGCTCTGCGCTGTGCCTCTGCATCCCTGTCCCAGCACTGCCCAGCTCTTATTATAGCAAACCAGACAGCAGTGGAGATTCTGGGTGTCCACCAGCATCCTGCAGCTTCCCCACCCCTTAGTACAGGAGGCAGGAGCCCTGTTTGCCTGCTGGTGAGAGCAGCCACGCTGAGGCATAACCAGAGAATACAAATAACCCAAACCCAGCATGCAACCAATGCCCAAAGCACCCGAGTAAATACATGATGCGACAATACCGTGTGAAATATCCAGTTAAAGCACCAGTGAAGTCCCGCCTTTGCTCAAACCACTGCAAATTCCCCCCAGGAACAACACGGGGGGTTCAGCCCTAAAAGAGAGGATCCAAACATCTGGGGGTAATGCTGGTGCTATTTGCACCACTGAAATCATTTCCTCCGAGGGAAGGTGAATGCGCTCTCCAGTCCTCTCGACCTCCTGTAACACAAATCCTCCTCCATCTCCTCATGCTCCCTCTTGTTTCTCTATGGCTGAACCATATCTGTGGTGCACCCCATGCACCCGTTGCACCACGAACAGCACTGAGAAGAGATTATTTAGATTTTTCCTTAATTATCAAATTCAGACAAATTCTGATAACCAGTTGGCTGTATGCCAACTGAAGAAAACCAAAACCTTCCCTTTCCCTCAGCCCCCGTTTTCATTCCTGACATCTTGAGCACTTCCCAGTTAGATTTAATGAACAGAAAGTGTTCTCTCCTTATTCTCTAAAGGCAAATCCTACTTCCCTACCTCCTGGGGAAAAAAATTGCTCAAAATCTGCTTCCTTTTGGTGCAGAAAGAGAGGAAGACAGAATGTTTCCTAAATTAGCGTAATAGTATCCAGAAATATTCAAAAAGCCATTATAATGTGTATATATCTCTCTCTCCATAGAATAGGCAATATATATATTCACACCATAACTGAACACTGGGAGTACAGAATTTGTTGCCGGAGGAGGAGCCAAGTCTTGTGCTCATGGTATGAATGGAGTGCTCCTGGCTTGGAGCAAGCTGCTCTAGTGAAGGTGTCCCTGCCCGTAGCCGGTGGTTGAAACTGGAGGAGCTTTAAGGTCCCTTCTGACCCAAACCATTCTGTGAGTCTCTATATCCTTACCGGAAAAGCCATAAGAACATACACTGGGTTATCCCTTCCACCTTGCAAATCATTATCTGACCACAGCCTCTTCCCAGAGCAAAAGATACTCATGGAGCCGTGGAGGGGGAAATAAGTTGTGCATTTCCAGAATTCCATGAGTTTTCTCGCCTTTTGCCTCCCCTTCGCCCAGTGCTTTCCCACGTGTTCGTGTTGTCAGCCCCCAGCTACACTGCACTCACCCCAGCACAGAACAACACCTATCATGCGGGCAGTCACAAACCACGCTGGGAGCGAGTCCTGCCTGTCCCCTTCTGCCACCCCTCATGTGCTCCACCACCACCCAACCCACCGCTGTGCGATTAGAGGCTTAACAGAGTGAGTTCAGAAAGAAGTAGATAGACCACATTGAACCAGATTGTGGCCTCAGCCCTGCCCCGAGCACAGGAGAAATTACTGCTTCTCCTCTTTTGCAATCAGACACATCTACACATCAACGGTGATGCTCAGGTTGCGCGGGTCTGCTCTTGATGGCACATCTGCCCTGCAGAAAAGCCCGTCTCACCCAGCCCAGAGAAGTACAGATGCCATCCAGCACCCCGCAAAGCAACACCTAAGCCTGGTTTTGTAAGCAACGGGGATGTCTGGCTACCTGCTTGGGGTTTATACACAGCTCCTCCTCAGTGTGACCTGGAGAGGACCATGAATTCCCCCTCAGAGAAGGGCGATCAGCAGAGGCTTCATCAGCACACAGACCCCAGGGTGCTCTACAAGTCCCTGGGGACCAGGGTTTAGAAGCTTTATGCAGCTCTGTATCTGCCCATGGTGGCATTTTAATAAGTGTGTAATTTACAATATTGAACAAAATATGGAATAAATACCACTTGTCACTATCCAGTGCTACAACTTCCCTTAAGCCTGTAATTACTTACAAAAGCCTTTTTACTACTCTACAGATCTCCCACAGATTTTTCCCTAAGTCAGTTCAGGCCGAATCTGAAGGCTGTCATCTGAGAAGATGTGAATTTATTCCAACCTATTTATCCCTCCAGTTAGATCTATCCCTAGGATGAGGAGGAGACAAAAAATATGTGTTTGCCCCATCCCTGGCGGTGTTCAAGGCCAGGGGCCTTGGACGGGGCTTGGAACTGGATGAGCCTTAAGGTCCTTTCCACCCAGACCAGCCTGGGATTCTGTGATTTCCAACACTTCTCCAGCTGTGCAAACCTATGTCCTGCATGGTAACAAAGGTGGAGCCATGGGGATGGGATGTTGTCCGCAGGTGTCAAACTAGCTTTGCATACTGCTTGTAATGGGTTTGAGTTTGTACCTTTAAACATAAGCTGTTTTGTCATGTCTTTTGGGCAAGAAGTACTAAAAATGCATTAATGCCTTGTTCTATTAACAAAGAAACTATGGCAACACACGCAGAGTTGCCAAGAGAATTACTGAAACAAGGTTTAATAGTTAATAAGCAGCCAGATGATGTCAGACTCATCCATTAAGATCAGTTTATATCTGCCTATTAGAACTTAATGTCCCAGCAAGTTGGCTTGGCCAGGATTAAATAGTCTTCCTTCTAGCCCAATTACCACTAATAAAACCGATTTTCTAAAGAATAGGGTAGTGTTACCCAAACTGTGGCCAGGCCAGGCCTCTGTTCCATAGCACAATTGCTCCTTTTGCTAAGGAGCAATTTTCTGGGTATCAGAGACATGAATCAAAATGTAATGCCCTGTGTGTTATGGGGACGGAAACTGAGCACTTGCACCCAGAACAGCCCGTCCAGCTGCAGCATGTGGGGGGAATCAGAGGCTTTGCTACATCACTGTTTGTGCCTATGCACACTGGCAGGGTAAGTCTATCACCCAATGCTATGGAAGACATGAAACAACATATGCCTCACCATCAACTGAACCCAATGGCTTTGGTCAGCAACACTTCAAAACCAGTAAGGAAGTGCAGAAGGAATGTGGTACACATTAAACGCTAAATAACTGAAAAGATATTAGCAGGTTACCAGTCAGTGCAGAACCACCACAAATCTGTGTCAGTGAATCACTGACTCCCTATTACTGGGCTATTGGAATCGTGATCATTGGAGTTTCAGAACCAGACGAGGTTTTTACCAAGAGCAGAGTTTTGCAAACACAGAAAGGGACAACCCTTACACATAAAGGGACGACCCTTACACTGAAAGGGACGACCCGTACACAGAAAGGGACAACCCGTACACAGAAAAGGCTGGCTTCTGGTTGGGTAGAGTAGAAGAAGTCAAAATAAAGCAAAAAAAGAGAGGGGTTGAGGCTATGGCCAAGCCCACTGGAAGCAACGCCCGCTCCCAACACGGGAGCAGCCACTTCACCACATCCCCCCGGTGCCCAGGCGCCGCAGGCTCCAGAGGGATCGCTCCAGCTCCACAGGGGAAACACAAGACGGCACTGGAGTGCTGTGAGGTTAATGAACATGACCAAGAAATGCTCTCTCCGAGCGGGTGGTCCTGGCAGCCTCTACCGAAGGAGAAGCCAGGCTCTGCGCAGGGCTGCGGCTGCACGGATGAGTTTTCCACGCAGGAGGTCTCCGAGGACAACAGAACACTGCCTGCAGGCCAACTGCTGTGCCAGGCTCCGAAGCGGCGCGGAGCCCGAACCTCCCCTGGTGCTGGCTGCCCAAGCACTGGGGAGTCTTCCACAGCATCCAACCACCATTTCCTTCCTGTTCAGTAAATGAGCCACCACTTGTGCTGATGCTCCCTCCCTCTGGCACCATCCTCCTGCCCCAGACCCAAGTCCCTCACCCAGTCTCCATGGTTGGAGGTGCTGGTCACTGGCAGTGGTTCACCTCCAGTCCCTCCCAAGCAGCACAATGTGAGGGCTCCACTGTCGATGGAGCCCCCACCAGCTCCAGGCACAGCTTCTTTTCTTGCAGAGCTGCTCCCTGACCAGTTTCCTTCAAATCACTCATAGCTCTGCTGCTGCTGCCATCACTGGAGACACCCCATCTCCATGAGCATCCCATCAGACAACCTGACACCTCACTTCATCTCTGGCGTGCTCTATTCTTAGCAAATCTCAGCTCACTGATCCTTTAAATCATCTTCCACAGCTGGTTTTCAGCTTAGTCTCCAGTGCTGCTTCCCCTGAAATCAATCTGAAAACTCTCAGCACTTTCAGAGTGTTAAGAAAGAAACATGGGACATTACCTCTGGACAATTTCTGTCCCTGTCTTGATTACATCTGACTCTATCCCCCTTATGCTTAATGCAAAATCAAAGTCCTCTGGCAAAAAAACTCCTCTTCCACTTCTTAAAGCTTTTTGTACCATCCATGGTATCACAGGATCCCAGCCTGGTTTGTGTTGAAGGGACCTCAAAGCTCCTCCAGCTCCCGCCCCTGCCACGGGCAGGGACACCTTCCACTAGAGCAGCTTGCTCCAAGCCCCTGTGTCCAACCTGGCCTTGAACAC